>PITA01009916.1:0-74798 GCA_004023965.1 Spilogale gracilis
CTCAGTTGGTTAAGCCACTGCGTTCGGCTCAGGTCATGATCCCGGAGACCTGGGATCGAGCCCCGCATCGGGCTGTCTGCTCGGCGGGAGGCCTGCTTCTCCCTCTCTCACTTCCCTTGTTGTGTTCCCTCTCTCACTGTGTTTCTCTCTGTCAAATAAATAAATAAAATCTTAAAAAAATGACTTAAAAAAAAGAAAAAAGAAAACTTTGCATTAGAAGAACTGACTTTGAATCTTTAGTGGTCTGACACCAGATCCAGTGCTCATAAACACCAAACCGAATGTCCTTGTGCACATAGTGTTGAAGAACCTTAGGACTATAAAATGGGTGCCTGTCCCATAGCCTTCTTGAGCTATTTAAATGAGATGACCTATATAAAGTGCTGCCCAGAGATCTTGACCATAATAAGGCCATCAGTAAATGTTGTGTACTGTTATTATTAACAGAACACTGGTGAGAGGATGATCAACCCAGATTAGTGGAGACTAATAGTTTAGGGAGGACATGGCAGTGGTCTTGGAAATAACATTCTTGTAGGTGGCTATGTCAGGATGGTGTGGTGAGAAGGGCATTGCTTTAGAACCAGGGCACCACTGTTTCCTTTTATAGCTGACTTTTGGCAAATTACTCAACCACCTTGAATCCTTTTCTGTGTTTCTATGATGGAGACAATAATTGCTACCTTTCAGAATTTGTATGAAGTACATATAAAAAGAGCCTTAAAAATGTCTGGCATATAATGGAAACCTTACAGAGGTTAATTTCCTTCTGAATAACTTCCATGACTCTGGACCAGAGGATGGAATTTTGATTAACCAGAGGAAGTTTAGATTTGGTCCCCAAACTGTTATCTGAATGAGTTTCCACAAGAGAAAGTTCTAGTTGATGGTGGAAGTTAAGTATTTCAGGTGAAGGATGGGCTGGGTGAACTATTTGACCCCTAAATCTTTAACTAGCATAAAACCAAGAAAATATTTACATAGTCTTTCAGAAAATTCCCTTGAAAACACTCAAGCCAAAAGTAGTTTTTAGTAAATCACAGGATCAATCGACCTTGTTTAAGGCAAACAATAATTACAAGAAGATGCATCACATTAGCGAAATAAGTCAATCAGAGAAAGAGAGTTATCGTATCATCTCTCTGATATGAGGAATTTGAGAGGTAGGGCAGAGGGCTGTGGGGGGAAGGGAGGGAAAAAGTGAAACAAGATAGGACTGGGGAGGGAGACAAACCATAAGAGACTCTTAGTCTCAGGAAACAAAGTGAGAGTTGCTGGAGGGGAGGGGATGGCATGGGATGGGGTGGCTGGGTGATGGACACTGGGGAGGGTATGTGCAATGGTGAGTTCTGTGAATTGTGTATGACTGATGACTCATACCTGTACCCCTGACACAAATAATACATTATATGTTTAAAAAAACAAAACAAAAACAAAAACAAAAACCAAGAAGATGAATCACAGATTCATATGTCCTATTCATGGTCAACTTCTGGCCATCTTCTTGGCTGAGCTTCGTTTCCTTTCTAATTTGAGGGGCTGCTGGTTTTAGGTTTTTTAGTGACAACATCTAGGGTGATGCTATTTTTTCTATTTTATGTTTTTTATTTTATTTTTAGAGAGAGCCCGTGTGCACATGCCAGGGTCTGGGAGTGCTGGAGGAAGAGGGGAAAGAGAACCTTAAGCAGACTCCATACCCAGTGTGGAACCTGATGTGGGGCTCAGTCTCATAATGCTGAGATCATGATCTGAGCTGAAATCAAGAGTTGGTCACTTAACCAACTGAGGCACCCAGGATGATGCTTTATTAAAATAATCTTAAGACATTCTATAATTTTCATTTTTCCTTTTCAAACCATGAGCTAGGGCCTTTTCATTTCCTTTTCTTAGAATTTGCTGAGCAAAAGGTAATGAAATGTGAAGGAGGAAGGGAAATAGTGGAATGGTTTTGAAGATAATAAAGGAAAGAAGAAAGATTTCTTCCAGTTTGGAAAGGAATTAGAAGGCATTGATCTTGTAAGCAGAGAAAGCATACCACCTCCTCTGCTGGGAGCAGCCCTAGGGAGATAATGAGGCCTCTGATGGGGCTGCCTGATGGACTCAGAGAAACCCATAGAAGTGAGGTATCTGAAATCAGCCAATATCATCATGAATAGAAGCAGCAGTCAGCAGTCCTGGAGGAACCCAGTAAGCTTTGCCAATGTGCATCGCACTGTGAATCAGGAAGAACCAGTGACCCAGGACAGTAACAAGCAGGTCACTTTGGCACTGTATTAAGACTCCGGGAATTCCTGAATTTTCATGGAGGGCAACATTCCTAAGGGCTGAGAGCCAATTTTCCATCACCTTGGTGAGTTGAAGGCTGAAGATTGATTTAGGTTGATTGCTAAGAAATTAAGATGACGTCTACCATGCCTGCCTAACTTTGTAGCTACAAATTTCTACCATCTACCAACATAAACCCATTTGCCCAGTCTGAGATAATAGTATTTGGGTTTCTCATAACGATTAGAAAATATTGCCACATTAAACCAATCAAAAGTGAAGGCAAAGAGACCCTGAGAGATACTAAGTGATTGATCCAGCCAAGGCAGCACCGTCAAAGAGCTCCAGGCATGTGAAATCCATAATTCTAGATTTCCTAGCTCATTATTGCTCCCTCTTCCAGGTCTGAAAAACACTGTTTCAATATGAGACCCATGATTTCAAGCAATGTTTTATTCCTGCTCATGATATTTATGGAAACCTGGTGAAAGACAGAAATGCAGTGGAGCTCCCTGGCACCTTTGAGAGCCCTGCACACCTCCCCCTCTCGCCCACCCCTGCTCCAGTGCACAGCCTCCACATGGCTTCTGCCTGGCTCAGAGAGCAGGGGGCTTAGAGAAAGCGATTCATGATGGAAAACGACTTTAGAATCCTGAGATGAAAGCTCTTGGTGAGCCTGAAGTGCCGCTCCTTGAAGGATTACCTCTGTTTATGCTTTGGCTGCCACTTGGTTGTGTTTAAGGGAAAGGCTGATTTCAGAAATTGATCCCTTTACCCTTTGAGCGAGCCAAAGTGGGCAGAATTGAAAAGGGATTTGAGGCTGCTGCTGGCAGCTTTGTTACAGAGGCCTGTTATCACCCTGCATGGGGACAGTCTCCCAGGCTTGGCTGGCCTTGAGCTTCACCTTAATCTCTTTCCCACTACAGCTTGCACACTTGAAGGTGAGCATGAGAGATGAGCTCCCGAGAAGGTTGTCCAGCTGCACACTGTTAGCCCCCTCTGCCCTGCCTCTGGTCTGCCTGCTTTCAAACCTGTGACAGTGAGGCAGTGGTGCTCACACTGTGGGGCTCTGACAGGACAGCAACCACTTTGGAGTGGTAGGAGAGAGGCAATGGGGAGGGAGAAGCAATATGGAAGAAAATACGAACTCCAGGAAGGTGTTCATGGTCTCCGGTCACGGCCTATCTGCAGTCTTCATGAGCTGTGATGTCCATAGGGCTCCCCTACCTCATTCTCCTGCTTTATCGCCACCCCTCACCTCACACTGACTTGCTTGTCTTTGACAGTCTTGCTTTTCTCATAAGTGTTCTTTCTTCTTTGTAATGTCTCAATAGAAGTAGAGTTTATTGGAGCTTGAAAGGATTTAAACAATCATCTCTTTAAATTGCTCACTTTGTAGAAGGGGAAATCAAGGAGTGAGTGACTACCCAGCCTGATGACAGAACCAGGAACAAGAATTTCGATGTTCAAGTCCTGTCTTGGGCTCTTTCTAAATTGCACCACTCCCTCTTCCTTCTCCATTCTTTCTCCTCTCCACTCTCTCTCCCATACAATGATGTCAGAGAGTAGGAAATTAGAGTTCTCATCCTGATTGTCTCCAAACCACCATATGACTTGCTGGACATCACTCAGTCTCAGACCTTCAGTTTCCCCATCTGCAAAATGAAGGATTAAAGAGTCTCAATGACAATGACAATTCCACACCTTCACCAGATCCCACTCATTTTCCCTCTGGGTATATAGGAAGACTGCATTCTCCAGCTTCTTCCCTATTGCTTCAGACCAGATGACTGAATTTGGGCCAATGTGAAGGTTGGCTGTGAGGCAGCTCTCAAAAGGCTTGGTTGGAATCCATTCTCCTCACAATTGTTCCCCTTTTGTGGTGAACTCGGAGGCCACATATGGAAGTCGGTGGTCTGACAAGATGGAGAATAACAGTGTGGAGCATTTTTCTCTCCCCCACCACATGGCCCTTCTCCACATCTCAGATGTTAGAACATGATATGAAAGTCCTAAACCTTTATTAACTTACTGAAAATTAGGGATCATTAAAGTATTTAGTGTACCATGATTAACAAAATCTCTCAGATCCCTTACAGCCATAATGTGTTAAGATTTTACTTACTGTTTTAAGGTTATCTTCTTCTTTGTTCAACATTTAATAAGCACCTGCAATGTACCAGAAACTTTGATCAGGACGGAGTGCCTCATCTCTGTCAGAAGATTTATTGCCCCAAATCTGCTTTAAACATGACTGGGGGAAATTGAATATATAAAGCAAAACCTGCCTGTGATTTCCCAGTCTTTCTTCCCACCACCATGATAAAGAAGACACTGGGAGGAATGGCTTTCAATTGCCATTATGTAGCACCATTTAAGGAAGTCCCAAAGCAATTATTAAGTACCTGTGGGCAAAGTTACAAAGGAATGAGATGTAGAGATACTTCAAATTACAGGGCTGGTGGGGCCTAGCTGAAATGATTCAACACTATCCACTCCAGGGGACCAGACTATGTGACCCCATTCAGAAATACATGTATTGGGCCTTTTGAGTTCTTTTGAAAACATCTTTGAATCAGGCCCATGGACAAGTACTATCTATACTCATTAGAACTGTCAGTTCCCTACCGACTGGGGTGTCTACTCCCACTCTCAAATTCTTTAGGTACATTTTTCTTCTCAGCATTGCAGCTGAGCACATCCATCTGGCCAGTGAAAGAATATAATAGAGCATATTTTCAGCATGACCAATTAGATGTGCAACTCCCATTAACAATAACAGGACTTAAGCTCCAGATTCTTCCTCAATAAATCCGGCCTTTCCCCTTATGAGCAACAGATGGGTTTTCCACAATGGCTCATTACCTTCTGGCTCAGCTCAGCTGCCAGAAGTGAAATATAAAGTTATTTATGGATGGAGAAAGATGCATAAGTCACTGTGGATTATTTTCTGCCATCTTTTTTCATTTATTTAGTTAGAGTTTTCTATCACTCAAGATGAATACGTTAGAGAAAATGGCGGTGTCCCCACTGGGAATGAAGATGGATGTCCCTTCAGCTTGGTTCCTTTTTCTGATGGCCGTAGATCTCCGGGGTGATGCTGGTTTTCCCACAAGAAATGGTAATTGGGATATTTCCATAGAGAAGATGCCCATCTCTCAAAAGGTTCCCTAGCCTCTGACAGGCCATCTCTGTGAAATTTGGTCAGCGAGGGCACAAGTCAGTGCCACTTAACTGCATGTGATACATTTGAGAAAAGAAAACGAATTGCTTCTTTAAGGAATGCCAGTATATTTAGTACTTGACATTGCAGCTAGATAGAGATTATCCCTCTGTCAACCGGGGGAAAAAGCAGGGAAATGGGCAAAAAGACTACCAAGATGGCTATTATATGGGAAAGTACACAGTAAGAGGGTAAAAATGCATGGAGAAAAAGAAAGGAGAGATGGGAAAAGGAGTGAGAAAGTAGTGTTGGGTACTGTGTCCTCTGTGAATCCTGAGCAGGCTGTGCTATGTGAATATCTGCCCCTTCTGTCCAGTTCTTCCTTGTACAATTCCTTAAATGCTCCCTGTCTCAATTTCCTCATTGCAAAAAATGAAAATAATAATAGGATATTGTAGGATGGTTATGAGGAGTAAGAGAATTAATATTTGCAAAGCTCTTACAGCAGTACCTTCCCTATAGAAAGTGCTCTACCTGTTTTTTATATAAAGAAACTCAAGCCAGCAGTGAGCATTAAACACTGTCTTCTCTAGTAGTTCAGAGGGGTTGCTGTTTATGGGAACTTTCTTGTCCTTAAGGCCGACTTTGAATTTTTGGAATGCATACAAAGGAAAGATGGTCAGTTCCTCTCTTATGAGTAAGGCTATATAAATCTAGATGCTTGCAGAAACCATGTGACCTACTCTGTGGAGAAAGCTGCTATCAATAGGAGAGATGAACCCAGCACAGAGAGAAGCAGAGGCAAGACATGGAATGTCCTAAGCAGTATTTCTGTTCTGAGTTTTATTGGTTACTAATTCGGCCATGTCCATGCCCTTTCTGCAGTTTGTTTACAAGAATGAAGATGTTCCCTTTCTGGGACAGGAGGAAGGGCATAACCAGCTCAAACTGTGTTTCTGTAGCTCATAATAACAACCAAAAAACAAAAACAAAAACAAAAACAATTTACTGGGAAAAGACCAGCATTTATTGGATAATACAGCACCCTGTGCTCCTACCCTCTCCCTCTCCAACTTGTGCCAAACAGAGGGCAAGAGAGAGATAAGAGACAGAGAGACTTCTCATGGGGTGTAAGGAAGGCAAAGGTCATTTTAAAAACACCTGAGGAGATATAATTCTAAGTTACTTCTATAGCAAAAAACTACAAGTCACAGAATCACAGGGTCTGAGAGTTAAGAATTACCTCCTAGATCTCATTCAAATGATATGATTTTAGGCTTTGATTACACATTATGGAACCCAGGGAAGCCATTTCTTCTGGGGTGATCAGTAGGTGTAATGACGAAGGTAATTCTCTCATGAAGCAAACCTGACTTAACAGCCTCACCTTGTCATTCCTAGTCCTTCCTTCTAGAAAATTATCCGTTTCCTCTCTATTCCTCAAAGGGGTTGCCATATTTTAACGTGGCTTTTATGTCCTCACTAGTCTTTTTTTTCCTCGGGACAGCCCTACCAGAAACATTCCATCAAACATTACCGAGAGATAAACTTTAGGATATGAGAGAGTGATCAGGCTTGGTGGAAAGAATGTTTGCTTAAGGTCAAACCAATACTGTATTAACATATATGGCAAGGCTGATTGGAATCTATCACTTGAAAGAGAGAGAGAGAGAGAGAGAGAGAGAGAGAGAGAGAGAGACTTAATTTTTTCCTAGGTTGATTTCCTTTAGAATTGACAGTGATTAAAATAGATATGCTACATGGTACCTTGTGGTGGGTAATTACAGTTTTCATTTAAAATACTACATGCTTAGGGGAGTTTATTGAGATACTATCTACCTTCTCTTTACAAGCATTTTAAACGAAAAGACAACCTTTATGAAACCTCATTTCCCTGGAACTGTGAAGGAGAAATTAAGCACTAGAACATAGAAGACTTCTTTTCCCCCACCTTAGGTTTTATGCTTCTGGTCCTAGAGGCTTTATTCTAGCTTGGATTTTAGTCCCATTTAGAAATGAGAGTGGTGAAACAGTTATAGCTTGTTTTAAAAAAGAAAAAAACTTACAATCAGTGAAACAGGACTGAGTTATAGTTATAAAAACAAAACAAGGAAAAAAGAGAAAGAAAAATAATCTACAGTACTCACTGCATTTCAAAGGACTGAGGCATTGTCCGTATAATTCTGGAGGCTACAGAAGTACCACCGATGCTGGAAGTCCTGATAGGTTTTCAGATGCTTCTGACAGACTGAATCAGAAATAATCAGGGTATAGATTCACTTTGCTCTTTTTATTTAAATAGAAATAGTAACTGTGAAGTCCAGAACACTAGGAAACATTGTTCCTGGATCAGACTGGATTAATTATTTTGCATCACTTAAAGCTCAAGTATAATTAGATGCCACCACACATTAATTTAAATGGTTAAAAAATCATAAAATCTGACAATATCAAGCTGAGAGTGTGGAGCACCTGGAACTCTCATGCAATCCTGGAGATAATACAAAATGGGATAGCCATTTGGGGGAACCGTTTGGCAATTTCTTATAACATATACTTCCATATAACTCAATGATCTACCCCTTGGTATTTACTCAAAGTGAAATGAAAGTATATGTCTGTATCAAAACTCCCGTGTGAATGTTTGTAGCACTTTATTTCATAATCACCAAAACCGGAAGTAATTTAATACCCATGAGCTGTGAATGGATGAACTAGTAGAGCCACACACTGGCATACTCCTCAGTAATAAGGACAAATTACTGATCCATGGAACAATGTGGACTAACTTCAAAATCTTCATTCTAAGTAAAGAAGGACACACAACACTGCATATGCCACGATTCTTTTTATATAGCACTCTGGAAAAGGCAAAACTATAGAGACTGACGGATCAGTGATTCACATGGCCTGGGAGTGGTGGAGGGGAAGGACTACTAAGATAAATGAAGGAACTGTCTAGGATGATGAAAATGTTTTGTCTTGACTGTGGCGGTGGTTTCAGGCCAGTATTCATTTTTCAGAATTCATAGAATGATATACATAAAAAGGGTAAATTGTATTGGCTAGAAATCATATCTTAACAAAAGAGCACTATCAAACAAACCACTCCAAACTCAGTGGCTTGAAAAATACCACTTATTGTCAAGGCCCTTGGGTTAGTAGTATGGTGGTGGGCAGTTGACTTGGCTGCATACAGCTGGTTCTCTTGCTGGCGTCTGTCGGTTTGGATCTGAACAAGTTTCTCATGCGCCTGAACCTTCAGAATGGCTGGGGGCATGTGCTTTTTAGGCTGATAGTAGAGACACAATAGAACAACTACAGAAGTTCCAACTGCAGAAGGATGTTTCAAATTATTTTCTTTCATGGTACTTATTAAAATTCCCTGGGCAAAGAAAGTCAACGCCTTAGCCCAAATTCAAAGGGTTGAGAAGGAAATACCTCTAGTGGGCAGAGCTACATAGCAAATATGGGAATTAAGTTTTGGCACAATAATCCAATCTTATAGAATGCTCTTCACTGAGCTTCAACCTCATAATATGTCCCTATATTTCTATAAGGATGGTATGAAATCATGGTCATATGAAGATCATTTTTGCTTTTTCTTCATTGTCACTGTTGAAAATGCGTGTTTTTATTTTACTGAGGACCCTCATTATCAGTTCTTCCTAGAATTTAGACATTCATATCGTTTTCTGAAAAACAATATAGCTGATTTTATGAATTATACATCTGTAATTCATCTTGATTTTTTTTTCATGTTGGTAATGTCAATTTTAAAAACAAAAATCAATTCTTTTACTAGCAAAATGAGTTTATTCATGAATAGCTGAGGAATTGCAATTTGGGGCAAACAAATCACAGCAAACCATAGGTAAGTCCAAAGAGAAAAAGGGAAAGTCAACTTTATTAGGTTTCTGGGAATTAAAAAGGTTTGCTTTGAACAAAAATTCATTAGAGAAGAACAAACGTTCGATGTTGTGATGATTTCTGTTGACTGAAAAAAGTGGTCAGCAGTTACTGTAGGGGTTAGGAGAGATATTTCTTTTTCTTAAAAGCAGGAAATAATATTCCTATGAGAAAAGTGTCCTCCCTTGTCAAGATGAGAATTATTTTCTTCCTGTTGGTTATGCAGTCTGCCTTGAGTGCATGCGGGCTCCCTCTTCAGGGCTTCCTGACTCCATTTTTATGAGGGTTCCTTGAGGGATGCTGGGTGGCTCAGTCCTTAAGCATCTGCCTTTGGCTTAGGTCCTGGGATCAAGCCCCACATCAGGCTCCCTGCATGTCAGGAAGGCTCCTTTTCCTCCAACTCTCCCTGCTTGTGTTCCCTCTCTTGCTCTCTCTTCCTCTCTGTCAAATAAATAAATAAAATTCTAAAAATAATGAGGGTTCCTTGGCTCATTTTCACCATAAGCAGGAAGCTCAAAACTGATCATATTACTCAGTTGAGATAACCATGGTGTTCCAGGTTCTTTGCGTGTTTCTCCTCCCTCTGCAGGATTGTAAGCTCTTTATAAAATCTGCCTTATTCTCTTTGTGTTTTATTGAAAAATTCACAAATATTTTTTGAAAAAGGCAAAGATATAGAAGGAGAAAGATCACAAATAATGCAAAGAATAGCGGGTAGGGAGGTAGAATATTTACAGTCCAATCATTTCCTTGGAGCATACTAAGTGACCTTTGCAAATCTCTTGATCTCTCTATGCCTTAAGTTGTTATTTATCTTATAAGGGCAATTATGTCTCACTTTACTTACTTTCAACATGATGGAGAAAACATGTGATATTACAATGCATTTTTGAGGAACAATTGATTCTTTGGTCATAAGTCATTTTTATTAAGTGAATAGACAGGTGTGACTTTGGCCCTAGAGGAAGCCCATATTGTTCTATAAATGGAACAAAAGCCTCTCCTTGATTCTTCCCTGTGGCTTTGCCTGCCGAGTGATTCAAGAGATTTGTAATAAGCGAGAGAAGGTGCAGCTTCAGCTCATGTGTGATTTCAAACCTGTGCAGAAGGATGGCAATTCTTTCGTTTCTGACAGTCATGAAGTGAGCTGGTGGTCTCAGGATGATTTTTAAGTAGAAATCTTGCCACAATTCCAATAAGATCCTATGGGATTTACTGTGTCAAAACCAAGGTTGAATGAAGTGCAGGGGATAAAGGAGCTTGACTGGCCACAGAGGGGCAGCTTCTAGGTCAGTGAGTCATTGATATGGTATACATTCCAAACCTTAGATGAGAACATGGGGAGGGACACTCAGATGAATAAAATTAGTTCCCTGACTTGAGCGTACTCTGCCCCTAGACTTGGAAGTTTTTCTTTTTCATCATAAAAAAACAAGAAGAAAGTGACTTAAATAGACAATTATTCAACATTTCTAGAGAAATTTGAGCCATACAATTTGTAATCTGCATAAGCCCAGAGTACGTTTGATTTTATCAAAGTTTTAAGACCCATGAAGCCTGAGTCAGTACATCAGTACAAAATTACTTAGAGCTCAGCATAAAATTGTACCTTAGGGCTCTATTTTTCAAAGAGCATGACAGGTAGAACAGTATCAATCTATCTATGTCTAGTAATTTGAGTGTTAATTGACTAGAAGTCCCCCTTTGCAGAGAGACTTATGTAAAAACATGAAGGATCAGAATCACCTAAATTACGTACCAAAAGTGATAATTAGGGCTTCCTCAGGACATCCTGAATTAGAACTTCAAGGGACCTGCCTGGAACTTTAATTTTAAATGGTTCCTCAACTGATATTAAAAATTGATGTCAGAATAACCATGGTATTTAAACACAAACCACCTTAACTCACATTTCACAAGCCTGGTTCTTGTTTCCCTGGGCACAAGCAACTGCAGAATAAACATAGAGCTTCACCCCACTTTTCTTCTTTGTTTAAAATAGTCTAACTTGGTGTCATTAAGCATTTTTATTTTAAAATATTAAAGGGAATACAAAACTAGTATGACTTTTTCAGAGAACACAAGAACCTGTAAAAATCTTTGCTTGTGTGAAGCTCTTTTCAGGTGCCTCCAAATTTCTTTTGAACTCCTCTCTTCCCTTAAAAGGATTTGGTTGGAAAGTTTGAAAGACACAGGGAAAGGTGTTGAAGGAGAAAAAGCTGTCAAGATTCCAATCATTCCTTGTACATCTATTTATTCACTCTACAGGCATTTGTGGAACATCCACTGCATGGAAGGTACTGGAAAATAGGGCATGAGGTCCTTATCTGAAAAGAACCTGAACAGCACATCTGATATGAGGTGAGAATGCACTGTGGAGCAACAGTAGAAGCAGGGTCAATTCTGGCTCTGGGAGAGATGGGAAGTAGGGATTGAGGTAGTTGAACTGATGGGTATCATGGGGGCTCGGCCGAAGGAATGGCATTTGTGCTGGGCTATCAGAGATAGATAGGATCTGGAACAGTAGGAATGGGAAGGATGTGTTGGAGTGAAAGAACAGATATGAGCAAAGAAAAACTGGAGGGAAAGCAACATTTATTAAGTGCCTTCCACAAAGTTCCAGTCACCACAGCATGTATTTCCAAGTGACGTTAGGCATTTAAAACTCTTTTTCAGTGAAGTCCCCTCTTAAAATGCTTCCCACTGGGCACCTGAGTGACTCAGTGGGTTAAAGCCTCTGCCTTCAGCTCAGGTCATGGTCTCAGGGTCCTGGGATTGAGGCCAGCATTGGGCTCTCTGCTCAGCAGGAAGCCTGCTTCCTCCTCTCTCTCTGCCTGCCTCTTTGCCTACTTGTGATCTCTCTCTGTCAAATAAAAAATAAAATATTTAAAAAAATGCTTCCCACTACCTTTTCTGTCTTCCAACTTTGTTATATTGTCTGTATTTTTATTTTAAATACTTAATCACAACTGGTGCCATATTAATTTGTTAGCTTAATCTATTTAGGCATGATAGATGAATTATTTATCCGTTGAAGTGCTTTCATCAGGAAAATAGATTCTTGAGGGGTGAGTGCTTAGCATTTAAAGGCTCTATTCAGAAACCTACCTTTTAGGGACTGCTATTATCAACTGCTTATCTCAGATCAATAGCATGGAGGTTGAGGATTGTTAATTTGCCTAATGGATGTTAGAAACTATTTTTCATCAGTAAAAAATTGGTGTTCTAAGTATGCAGATTGATTAGAAATATTACAAAAGCACCTCTGACCTTGTAAATTATACTCTATGAAGCCTACAGGTATTGTCATATATGTCACTGTTTTTCAGGGGATTCTGTTGCCTGAATAGATCAAAGTCAGCCAAATTCCAGTATTGGAATGCCACTAACTGACTCCTTCACACAAAGGAGCTTGTCAGAAGGCCTGAAAGGATAGAGAACTAGAACTTCATAGACCTTGCAAAGCATCTGCGTGACTGGTTTTTGTGCTGCCTTTTTAATAAATGGTCAAATGTTTGGCAGAATTGGGTCTCAGACTTGCTAACTTTTTAACATGCCAATTGATAATGAAATTGTAGAAGAACACACACACACATACACACACACACACACACACACACACACACACACATATCATCACCACCACCACCACCACCACCAAAAAAACCCTATAGCTTTCTCCTACTCTGCCTGCCGGAGGCTACCAACATTTACGAAAAAAGAACTTAATAATTGTGAATAACTAAACATGGTTGTATTTGTTCATTAACAAGCCCCTTCCTTCTTTGATTCAAATATTCTTTATCCATGCTTTCATATCTTCCTTTATGTACACCTGTCATACTTCACTGCGATTACTGGCTTATTTACCTGTCTCCTCCTCTTGACCATGAGTATACTGATGAGACAAAATTATCTAGCCTATTTCATAAGTGCACATGTTTTGGGTGCTTTTTGGCAAATAAAGGTAGACATCTAAAAGTCTGAAATGTGTGAGACTTTCTTACATGATATTCCCCAGCTTCACTCACAATATGTAATTGGCAGATGGTTACTAACTAGACATCTATTGATAAGTAAGTAATTACAAAAATAATCCACATAAACCATGCCAAAGCCTCACATTTTAGTCATTTCAGGTGTTCTACCTTGATGGGGAAGATTCAATGGAGGAGTCCTGCCAATGTGACAGACTCAGGATGATATTACACTTTCAGCGGGTATCTAGCAACTTGATTCCTCCAATTTCACAGAATCATTGAACTCCTGATATCATTCCTCAGTATAAAGGGTCTACACATCACTGTATTCCCATAGACTTCCCATACAAGCCTGGGAAATAGTTCTACTAAACAGCCAATCCACAGATCTGAGTACCTTTAATTTCACCAATGCAAACCAATTCCTAATATTTATGTTTGCATCAAGGTATTTATTTTATACACAGAAACTCATGACTGATAGTGACCATAGTAACTGGAAAACCTTTAGTGTTGGCTGAGGTAAAGATAACAGCTGAACTTTAATAACAGCTTCTGATAATAGGCTATCAGATTAGCCCATTAGCTGAGCAACCTCGGAGTAAGCATTCTTGAGTGGAATGCAATTTGCACCTGCATTGGAACTTTATCCAACTAATATTCATAGGATATCATTCTTACCATGCTAAACTATTTTAAAGACAATTATACATACCTCAAAGCCAGCTATAGGTACCTTGATTCAATGGACTTTGTAAACCTAGGGCTTTGTACATTATAACACAGAGGGTTGCCCACTCTCTATTTGTTGAATTAACTAATAAATAACTGCATGAATCAGAGACACAATTTAATTTAATAACTCTGTGGGATATTATCACCAGATTGTAGATTAGAAAACTGACATCCAGAGAAGTGAAACAAATTTCTCAAGGTCTGTCGCCTTAGAGAACTAGTGTTTTAACCAAAGTCTGCCTGCTGCCACAGACCAAATTCTTTCCTCAGCATAGGTGTACCTCCCACGTGCACAGAGTTATGGAAGTCCATGGTATGTTTGAAAAAAGTAACAAGTTTGATTTGGTACAACATCCAGCCATGAGAATGTTGAAAAGATAATTTGGAAAGATGGATGTGACTTATTTGAGAACTGTATGTTTTATTTTATACAAGTGTATGATTTATCAAAGATTTTTTTTCCATTTTTGGTAGAATAGTGACCTAATTCCAGCTATGCTTTAGAAAGATGAATCAGGGGGTAGTTTTGGAAATAATTTGCAGTTGGAAAGAGGTAAAGAGAAGGAAGCCTAAACAGAAAGCAAATGGCAAGGAACATGAAAATAGAATACCTGGGAGAGAAATAATTAGACCTAAAAAGGCAGAGTACACTGACTTGATTTTGGGATAACAGGGAGATGGAAGCGATAAAGATAACTCACAGTTAGGTGTCTGCATTACCGAAAAAAATTGAAAATTTAATAGTGGTTCATATGGGTACAAGCTGTCCTCTGGAAAAAGTTCCACGTTAGATGCCAAGATGAATTTTTTTATTAATTTATGTCATCTTGCTCAGACCAGGTCATTTGTTCTGGTGTTGAGAGCTCATGGCCCCAACCTCCTTTATAACTCCAGGTTGAATTATCATCCTGAGAGGTACACACCTATTTTGACTCTCAAAAATATAATTTTCAGAATGCTTTTAAAAACCCACACAATTACACAAATAGATAAAGAATGTGTGTCAAAGTTTTAATGAGGAAACCAGCAAGATGACAAAGCCAGTTCGAAGGCAGATGAAAGGAAATGAACTTATGTGTTACTTCAAAAGAGAAAATAAATGTACAGTCATTGAAAGAAAAAAAATGTTCAAGTAATATTTATGTGCTAAATACTCAGCTGATTAATGTCACACAACACAATAAAACAGCTCTGTGGTTATCTTCTCTATAGACAAAGTAATTTGCATTGCTATTAGAAAAAAATTATTTTGCATACCTATGAGATAGAAATAATTTGCTTTCATTTTCTAAAATTAACATTTTTACAGAAGTGTAATTTTACAGTTATAACATGTATATACCCTAATTAATAGTAATAGTAAACTACATTCCTCTGAAGAATCAAATGATCCTTAGGCAAGTTTAATATTCTAGCATGTCATCACAAGTCACAATAATCTTCTTATTTCCAAAATTTGGGTAATTTTTCTTCATGAGACATATGTTGTTTTTCCTTCCTACCATTTCCATTTTTCTGGGAAATCCCCCTTCCTCTGATTCTATTCTTAACATTTCAGCACAGATCATCTTGTTAGAGAGAGGCAGTCCTGCCCTCCAGGGTGGTCTCAATTCAAGACTGTGTACATGGCTCAGGAATGAGCTAGAAAGTTGGGGATTACCATTTTTTCAACTTTTCTCACTTCATCCAAATTTACCAAATTGAGTGAAATCATGTTAGGTGTACTGATTTCAATTTGTCAACTTAAAATTTGTGAAGCTGAATTCTTAGCCATAATTGTAATAAAGATAAATTACATGAATAAATTGGATAGTCAAACTCCACTTTATTTTATATGGCCAAACATGAACATACAAATCAACATCTTTGTTTTAAAAAAGGTTTCTATAAAATAATATATGAAATAAAGTGCAAATACCCAAAGTACATTAAGAACTTATGTAACTCGGGGCATTGGGGTGGCTAAGAGGGTTAAGCCTCTGCCTTCGGATCAGGTCATGATCTCAGGGTCCAGGACGAGACCCACATTGGACTCTCTGCTCGGTGGGGAGGCTGCTTCCCACTCTTTCTCTGTCTGCCTCTCTGCCTGTTTGTGATCTCTCTCTGTGTCAAATAAATAAATAAAATCTTTTAAAAAAAGAACTTATGTAACTAAACATGAAATAACCAAGCAACTCAATTTAAAAATGAGCAGAGGACCTGAAGAGATATTTTTCCACAGAAGACTTATGGACAGCCAACAGACATATGAAAAGATGTTCAGCATCACCAGTCATCAGGGAAATTCAAGTCAAAACCACAATGATATGTCACCTGACAACTGTCAGAATGGCCAAAATAAGAAAGACAAGAGATCATAAGTATTGGTGGGCATATGGAGGAAAATAGAGCCCTCATAAACTGTTGGTGGAAATGTAAATTGGGTAGCCATTGTGGAAAACAGTACAGAAGTTTCTCCAAAAAGCAGAAATAGAACTACTATATGATCCAAAAATTTTATTAGGTATTTAACAACAATAACAAAAAAAAATGAAGATGCTAATTCAAAAAGATATATTCATCTCTTAGCTATACAATAGCCAAGATATGGAGGCAACCTAAGTAAACATCAATAAACAAAGGATGAAGAAGATGTGGTATGTGTATATACATTAGAATAAATATAAATATAAACACAGGAATATTATGCAGCCACAAAAAAGATGATGTAGTGTCATTTGTGACAACATGGATGGACCTAGAGGGTATTATGCTAAGTGAAATATTTCAAACTAAAAAAGACAAATACCATATGATTCCATTCATTTGTGGAATCTAAAAAAAAAAAAAAAATCAAAAACACCCAATGAAACAAACTAAAAAACAAAGAACAAACAAAGAGTAGAGTCAAATCTATAAGCCCAGAGGGAAAACTGATGGTTGCCAAAGGGGAGGTTGGTGATGGCATTGGCAAAGTGACTCAAGTTATAGAATGAGTAAGCCATAGGACTAAAAAGCACCACATACAGGATATAGTGAATGGTATAGTGAATAGCATTGTATGATGACAGATGGCACCTACAGTTGTGGTGAGCACAGCGTGGTGTATGAACTTGTCAGATAACTGGTACACCTGAAACTAATGTAACATGGTATGTCAACCCTATTCAAAGAAACAAAAAAAATGCTTCTATGTAATGCCATATCACGAAATACATTTTTATGTTGAAATTGTTCTGCTTTTAATTTAGGAATATACCTTGGCTTCTATTTTTTAGATGAAGGCGTAAGGTAGTCAGTAGTATTTTCTTGAGATTTTCCTTTGTTCCAAGTTCATGTCCTACTTTCTTTCACATTAACATGAATTATTGCCAGTGTGAAATGTAGATATTTTTGTATCTTTTATTTTGCTCTTGATGATTTTACCAAGAAAAGTAAAAATGGGCAACTCCATGTCTGTTCCTTATTTGCTCATTTGCCTGTTTTCCTGCTTAGAGATTAGTTTCTTAGAAAAGCCACGCCTGAAATCATTCTAGACAATCTCAGAGAGTAAAACCTTATTAATATTCTCATAGTTCAGAGTCTAACTTCAAGCCTTATAATTTTAGAAATTACACCAGCTATGGGTTCATTCACTTGGGGTAGACTCACATTAACCAAAATGAACCTATAAAACATAACAGTATACATAGAATAGAAATATCGATTGATTAAATTAAAGTTTGGATTTTAACTGCAGAAGGGATGGGATAACTAAGTATGGAACTTCTTCTCCCTGAACGTCACCATTCCTAGCCAAATTATAGTCAGGAAGTGGCCTGTGAGCAAATCATTTGAACAACTTGAGGACGGCTCTGGGATCTGAGGATGTGAATGGCTGAGAAGAAGGTTGATGTTTCAAGGAATCCTTTCTCTTGGGTGATGCTTAAGTGGACATTGCAAACATTTATATCATGCCTCTTGTATTGGTCACCAGAGTGAGACAAACAAAAAAAAACAAACAAGAACCTCTTTTTTAACTGGACATCTTCCATTTCTGATGGATATAATACCTTCTGCTTCAGGGCTGAAAACCCTTCTCCATTTTTAAGAAATTTTTACTCACTTCTAATCTGATCCATAAAGATTGATGTTAATGTTTCACCCTAAGATGATCATTTTTCTTTCTTTGACATCTCTGCCTTTTTTAAGGAAGCATTACCACTCCTGTCCACCCCTCACTGCATGCAAAAATTACAGAGATTGACCGAGGCCTTATCTGATGTATAAAGATATTATTATTCCACTATGGACCTTCAGTCTCCCTATATATAAAACCAAAGATACTCACTGAGGTTATATGGTACAGACAGTGGGCTTGGAGAAGTAATTAGGTTTAGATAAAGTCATGTGGGTGGAGCTGCCTTGATGGAATTAGTGCTCTAATTAGGAGATAGAGAGGCCAAAGCTCTTTCTCTGGACCACGGGAGGACTCAGCAAAGAGAGAAAACCAGAGTGGGCTTTTGGGTGCCTGGGTGGCTCAGTGGGCTAAGCCTCTGCCTTCAGCTCAGGTCATGATCTCAGAGTGCTGGGATCAAGGCCCACATGGGGTTCTCTACTCAGCAGAGAGCCTGCTTCCTCCTCTCTCTCTGCCTGTCTCTCTGCTTATTTGTGATCTCTCTCTCTGTCAAGTAAATAAATAAAATCTTAAAAAAGAAAGTGGGCTCTCAGTAGAACCTCATCATCCCAGAATCCTGATCTGAGACTCCCAGCCTCCAGAACCATGAGAAATAAATGTTCTTGTTTAAGCCACCCAATATGTTATTTTTTATAGCAGCCCAACTAACTAAAACACTCCACTGATACACTTTTCAGAGCCCTCCTACTTTGAAACTACTTTTTTTTTTTTTTTGGCTCCGAGTCTATGTGGAAGTGATATGTCCAGATTTTAATAGTTAAATTTTGCATTATGCCATCATTTGTTTAGCTCACATCACTTTAAGAATTATCTTTATCCTTAAAATATTCTTTGCCCTTAGATTGATTTTGAATTTTAAAAATCTTATTTGAGTTCCTCCAGTTTTTCTTTCCCAATAGTTATATTTGTTCAGTGGCTATTTAAAAACACACAGAGAATAAACACAAAGTTCTGAGCTCTCAACCCAGAAAATCCATATGTTTCCCCCTTCGGAACTAGCTCAGTCTCCAAATTAAAGCTAACATTTATTAGCTAACACCCCTACCTGTCACTAGCTTAGAGAGCCCAGGTTGTAAACTTGTGTGAATTCTGAATAATAAAAATAATTCCCTAAGTTACAGTAAGTTAGATCATGTAAAATTGCCAAATTTCCACTAAAAATGTTTTGACCTATAAAAAAGGAAATTTCACATGGTTCAATCTAGTAGTTTTCACATGTAACAATTCATTCATTCTCATAAGCAGTATTTCCCCAGACCTCCTGAATTATTTATGAAGCCAATACAAATGTTGTGTTGGAGAAAAGGCGAAGTGAGGTCAGATAGGGGCAGGTGTAGTGCTATGCTGACTTGGAGGACTGACCTCATACCCCTAGCCCTTCTTCACCATAGCCATAAAGACCAGAAAGCCATACATTACAGAAGCAGCTTCATTTTGTCTCTTAGTATCTTTGAAAAATCCTTTATCAAAGTTCACATACATCTTAAATTACCGGTCTTTTAGATAACAAATATTCTGTGATTTCTCTTTGACTTGGTACACTTTACACAGTTATTAGTCTGTTCCCCAACTTCCTCTGAGTCTTTTTCTCACAATTCCTAAGACTTCTGCTTGGCTTTTTAAAATGATCTTTCTGAACACCGCTTCTCTGAAGCCCTCCGGGGTTCTGGGGTTTTCATTGTTTCCGTCTACACAGAATCCCTGTTTATTATTCACCAATAATGTGAGTGAGTTCTGTGATTAATTGAATAATAGTTTTTCAACTACTGGAAGAATATTTACTCAATTTTTTGTATTATTGATATTTTTGTGTTATTGATATTGTTAATGACATAGCTATAGACACAGCATACTTTTAGGCTTCATCTGCAATATTAGCAATTTCGTCATTGTGTTCTTAATTTAGAACAGGGATTGAAAACTCTGGCCCTTTTGTTAAATCTCCCTCCACTCAACATTTTTGTAAACAAAAGTTTATTGGAACACAGTCATGCCCATTTACTTATATACCTATGTCTACATTTATGCTATAGCATTGGAATTAGCTGAATCGGGACATACGATTCACAAAGTGGGAAATATTTACTATATGGCCATTTACAGAAAAAAGTTTTTGCCAACTCGTGGCCCAAAAGGACAGAGGGCAAAAAATAAATGGAAGACGGGGCCCATATTTTCAGTCAAAGACAACACGTCTTTCACAAAGATAAGAAGCTGTTTGAGAAAGATCTTGGAAGACTTTTAGAGCAACCACAAAGATGGATAAAGCACTTTTGGCTGATCTATGTGCCCTAGAATTCCAAGAAATATGATTAACCATTTATCCCTGCAGAAGATATTCAATATGCTTTCTCTAGGTGATGATTAAAAAGAAATAATTAAAAGAAAGAGATGCTGAAGAGGAACCAGGCTAACTTTGAATGGGTACAGATGGTCTCCCTGCCTACAACTTCATTTTATTAGCTTTTGAGCTTCATAGCATTCAAAGAATTGAGCAACTCTCAGAAACAGAAGCAATAAAACAATGGCCAGAGAGTGTCCTTTTTAAAATTTCAACTTTCTCTTCTGAAGTACAGAGGTTTCAAAGATAGCTGCAAGTCTGGCACATTTCCACAGTTCTTGTTCAATGTTTGTAATGCCAGAAAAGAAGATTTCAAGAGAAAATGAGGGCAAATGTGAGCTATAGAAACAGCAGATGTCTTAAAAAGACAAATGCTATTATAAGAGAAAAATTGACAAGGTAATTCTCAAAATTCAAGTCCTTAATTACTTGTTTCTTTTCTGAATATCCAATCCAATTATGGCTAGAAGCAGGAATAGAAAATCCTTCTTGTTGTATTTAATACAACTACTTTGTGGCATATGGAATATTTACAAGCCCATACTTACGCTGCTAACACACGGTCAAACATGGTAAACTAAACTGAGAAGCTCCCACCAAATCTCTTGGGGTGAGTACTGTACACTTTGCTGCAGGCCAATTCATCTGAGGTTAGAATCACCTATTATCATGTGTCTTGTAATGTCTCAATTCTCTGATTATTTTCCTGTTCTGGAAATGTTGCTAAAATGTAATTTGTCTTGATCCCGGTGTGTCATGCAGCTCTAGCAAAGGACTGATTAATAAAAACAAATGGAAACATTGGCACTGAAATCTTGCGACAAAGTTTCTATAAGGAGGTCACAGACATAATCCGGAAAATGTGAATTTATTGATGATTAATAAAATAAAAAATAAAAGCATAAAGTTAACAAATTTTATGGAGAACTCTTGCAATTACATCCAAAGATCCGGAGGAATCCATTTGTAAATAATTAATGGACAAAATTTTTCAAATATGTTTGACTTTAAAACAATGTATTTTGGGAGCAGCCAGTGGAAACATACTCTGAAACACTTTGGATTCATGCTGGAGTTAAATTCTGTTCATTGTGTCTCTCCTCCAGTATAGAAAAAGCCAACTGGAGAAATAGCCTAGCCTAGGGTTTATATTCTCGGGGTACTACGGGAAAACCCTTCAATATGAAGTTGAAACATCACTTCACACAGCCCAAAACATCTCTAATCTTGAAAAAAAAAATATCATTGTCCTCTGAGTCCTGAGAAAACCAGTGGCTAAAGTGCCAACCCACTGTAAAAGGAATAGCTCTTCTGGTGCCCTGCCTGGGGATTGACAGTTCAGCATCCTCTCAGAAGAGAGCCTGTTCTTAAGAAACCTTGAGGCCAATTTTGTGGCCTTGGTAAGTGTGGATAAAGTGAAGTCCCTTACAGACTCTCTAAGGATTTAGCCTGATTGTATCTTTACATTTACAGAGCAGTTTTTCTCAAGAACTCTTCAGGTATTTTTCAACTTGTGTGTGTGTGTGTGTGTGTGTGTGTGTGTGTGTGTGCACGCGCGTGCGATCAAGAACTTTTGTGAAACGAGCTAAAAGTATTAGTCCTTTTGGGATGCCATAACAAAATGCAAACAGACTGGGGGACTTAAACAACAGAAAAGTGTTTTTCCACAGTTCTGGATTCTGGAAGCACATGATCAAGGTAGCTGCAAAGCTGGTTTCTTCTGAAGCCTCTCTCCTTGACTTGAAGGTGGCTGCCTACTTGTTTTCTTACATGATCTTTCCTCTGTGAGCGCACACTCCCTGGGTCTCTTCCTCTTCTTACAGGATGCCAATCCTATTGGATTAGAATTCATTCTTATGATTTCATTTAAACATAATTGCTTTTTAAAGGGTCTATCTTTGGGGTGCCTGGGTGGCTCAGAGGGTTAAGCCTCTGCCCTCGGCTCAGGTCATGATCTCAGGGTCCTGGGATCCTGTCCCACATCCAGCTCTCTGCTCAGCAGGGAGCCTGCTTTCTCCTCTCTCTCTCTGCCTGCCTCTCTGCCTACTTGTGATCTCTCTGTCAAATAAATAAAATCTTTTAAAAAATAAAGATAAAGGGTCTATCTTTAAATACAGTCACATTGGGGTTAGAGGTTCAACATGTAGATTTGTAGGAGGGACACAGTGCACTCCACAAAAATGCATACTCATCAGAGAGCATTCTAACAAAAAAGAGATTAAAATTTTTAAAAAATCACCTAACTGTCTACCACTCAGAAATTAGCCATTAGGTAAGGGTCGTTCTAACCATTTCTCAAACCATTTGGATGAAATTCTAGAGAGCAAACAAGGTGAATAGATTTGACTCTATGTAAATGGATTCATCATATATAAATTAAGTATTAATTAATAATTTGAATTTTTAGTGATATTCTATTTTGCCTTGCATTTGATTCTAAAATCAGCACACATTGTTTTTCCTAAATATTTTTACATCACTCATACAGGATATTTGTTTTCTTTTCTTTTCTTTTTTTAAGGTTTTATTTATTTGACAGAGACAAACACAGCAAGAGAGGGAACACAAACAGAGGGAGTGAGAGGGAGAGCAGGCTTCCCTCCGAGCAGGGAGCCCGATGTGGAGCTCCATCCCAGAACTCTGGGATCATGATCTGAGCCGAAGGCAGATGCTTAACGACTGAGCCACCCTGGTGCCCCAGGATACTTGTTTCCCTGTATACATGCTGCTTCACTAATTCTTATGAACATTTTACTTGAGACTTTCTAAACTAGCATAAAGGAAAGAAAAAAATGAGAATCTGTGTGCATATGTCATTTAAACCATCCAATAGATGTGAAATATTGGGTAAAAATTATGTAGTCTTCCTAGTTACTTACAAGAGTTATTTCTGTTTTAATATAGTCTCTGTAACTTCGTAAGTTGTTTGTTATTTTGATTATTAAATCAAACACTACATATGACAGCATCTAACATAGAACTGTGATAGCTATTCACAGTGGATGGTCAATAAATATTTGTTGAATTAGAATCTACATTTTACTTAATCGGAGCCACAGGTATTCTATCTTTTGAAAACTTGCAGGAAGGAATGGCCACCTGTCTTCCCAGTTTGGCCTTTTTTATTGAAGTCCTATTGAATAACTTTCACTCCCACACCCCTAGGCAGTGGTCTAATGGAGTGGGTTTTTACAAAGATGTTAAGTTCTATAGTCATCCATAAATTAAATGATGCAATTACACTATAGCTAATGTAGCAGAAGATTATGGAAAAGATTATAAGGACAATTGAAACTTTGACGTCATTTTTGTATGTTTAAAATGTGCTCCTATTTTAAATTTCCTTGCTACAAATGGTGATGTGGTTAGGCTCCTCTAATTACTCCTAATTCCTCTTCTGAGCACTTAGTTTTTGTTATGTGCATGTGTGCACATATGTATTCTATTTTCTGATAATAATTTCCACTGTTTCTTAGATTCATTCCTTATAAATATGCTGTTCACCAAGTCTTTTTGTTTTATCTTCTGCATTTCCAACTTCATTTAAAAAATCTTCTTAGCTATCAGAAACTCAAAAAGTATTGTATTTCATGAGGAATTTGTGAGTATTGCATGGATATAGTTTCTGCATGTTTTTTGTTTTGTATTGTTTTGCTTTGCTCTGTTTTTACTTATTTCTGTGAGCACACAAGCTGGAAGAAGGGGTAGAGGGAGAGGGAGAAATGGATGCCCCACTGAATGGGGAGCCCCATGTGGGACTTGACCTGAGGGTCTTGACCTGAGCCAAGGGCAAGAATATAACTGACTGACTCACCCAGGCACCCTAGTTCCTACATGTTTGAAAATGAACACGACCTTTATTCTATAATTACACCTTGATTGGGCATAGTATTTGTGGGTCACATTTTTTTTTTCTAGGAATTGTATAGAACTCACTCCTGTATTCTGGTTTTGAACATTTATGTAGAAAACTTAAAGCTTTTTTCCCCCTTTCGCTATCTGAATGCTTGAAGAATTTATCATTTTCAATAAGTTCTATTTTTTATTCAATAAATTTTAAAATCTTAGTCAGGTTTGCCTGATTGTCAATCACTATGCATATATATATTTTTTCTTTTAAAACATTTTTTACAGGGGCACCTGGGTGGCTCAGTTGGTTAAGCGACTGCCTTGGGTTCAGGTCATGATCCTGGAGACCGGGAATCGAGTCCCACATCAGGCTCCCTGCTCGGCGAGAAGCCTCCTTCTCCCTGTCTCGCTCCCCCTGCTTGTGTTCCCTCTCTGGCTGTGTTTCTCTCTGTCAAATAAATAAAATCTTTAAAAACAACAACAACAACAACAATAACAACATTTTTTTACAACTTGTAGGTCAAATTCTCCTTTTAAGGCATTTCTTTGAATGCCTTTCTGTTTCATTTATCATGTTTTTTACCTTACTAGGAAGATTCAGGAGTAGTGATTTTCCTTGTGCTAAATCAGTTTCTCCACCTTCCACAATATTTTCTCTCTAGAATTGGTTTAATTATCTGCTTGTCTTCTTTGTGATTATCTCAAGACTTTCTTAAGTTTGTTATACCATGGTTAATCATGTTTGTTCAGTTTCGTATGTTTAATTAATTTATTATGTCTATAATGAAATCTTTTTTCTTCTGAATTTGTTGCCTCAAATTTTCAATCTCTATTCTTATTTCATTCCATTATTTTATTATCTGGGTCATTGTGGAATTCATGTTATGAATTCCAAAGCATAAAATATTTATGATAACATTTCAGGGTTGGTTTTTTTGGGGGGGGGGATTTTTTTCCTTCCAGCATGGTTTCTTCATCCATTTATTCCTTCTTTTCCTCTCTTTTTCCCCTTTCTTCCATTTTTTAAAGATTTTATTTATTTATTTGACAGAGAGAAACACAGCTAGAGAGAGAACACAAGCAGAGGCATGAAAGAGGGAGAAGCAGGCTTCCCACCAAACAGGGACCCCGATCCAGGGCTCGATCCAGGGACTCGGGGATCATGACCTGAGCCAAAGGCAGTGGCTTAATCAACTGAGCCACCCAGGTGCCCCTTCTTCCATTTTCCTGCTGAATACTTCTACAGTTGCTATAAGATGACTTTTCATCTCATTCCTGTTTGAGGCAGGCTCTACTCCCTAGCTGTCCTATTTGTTTCTATATAGCATGCTTGGATTTTCTTGGATCTCTTTATTCCCACCTTATCCAAGACATGTCTATCTCCCCTTTAATCTATTATTTGAGGATGGGGTTTTACGTTTGATTCATTTTTCCTATCCTGGGATTATAGGGTAAGGTAAGATCAGCTAAAACTAGTCTCCTTTAATAAACGTTACTAACTTTCTACCTTGTCATAGTGGTGCTGGAAATAAAAAAGTCTCTTATTTCCATGGTTGGCAGTTATCTTAGGATTCAGATTATTCCACCAGATGATCCTGGAAATACAGAGTATGTACTTAGGTCAAAGTTTACTGTGATTATGTTTTCTAATTTTATCCCAACTTTATCCCACTTACTTTGCCAATCCTCAGATCACAATAGGGAAAATATTTGGATATTGCTTCATCTCCTCTTTATTTCTAACTTTGGGGGCAATCATGATACTTCCAAGATTTGTTTGGCTCACTAGCATAGCACTGAGTGGAGGTTAGCAATGATGCTGACTCATTTCAGGGTTCTCTCTTTCTTCCCCTGTCCAAACTTTATGATATTTACAGTCTTAGGCTATGACCATATTTGAATTTTGGTCTTCTTTTTGTTTAATAAAAATTTATTTTCACTTTTATTTATTTTATTAGATAATTTCAGGTGTCGTGGGAACTTAATTGTTATAATTACCGATAAGCCATCGTCGGGAGGTGTTTAATTCTCTAAAGTTGCTGCGTGATAGCTTTGTTGTCTTCATCATACTTCAGAGATATTGGGTTTTACCAACAAATAATGAATTTTTTTAAAACTATGTACCTATGTAAGTAGAAACCAGCTATGAAAACAAATTCTTGATTAATATTTGTTGCTATAACACCTAACACAGGATTTTGAGACTCTAAGATGATTCTATTTATTGTTATAGCAACAAAAATGCTGGCAATTTAAGTGTAAGCATATCAAAGGGCTCCAGAGGCACTGTCAGGGGGCATTTCCCTTTTCTAGAAATAGGAAAGCAGATGCATAATTATAGTATCTTGCTCAAGGTCAGACAATTATAGAGACAGCATTTGAGCTCCTGTTAGCACTAGGACTGTATATTTTTAAATGTTCCTTAGGCAAAATATATTAAACAAACCATCATCACACTTACCTCCTGACTGTGCAGATCCTGGGGCAGGAAACCATGGTGAGGCACTGGGGAGGTCCACCACTGACCCGGGCTATGAATTTCCGACATCAAGCAATCAGTCTTCCATGGATGATCAAACACTAGTGTGTACAGAGGTGTGGGCATCCTCCCCCCACTTCTGTGAGTTAATACATTCCCTTCTTTCACTGTGAATTATACTGGCTTATAGACTGCCAAGTTTGTGTCTCTTAAAAAATTTAGCACATACTTTTTGTCATAAAAGTAGAACCTAATGGATTCTTGCCCTTGTGAATTTTAAGAGCTGATTGAAAATGTCCAAAGAAATAGCTCTAAATGTTCAGCTGTATTGTATAGAGATGAAGAAAAGCAAGGGGGATGTTGGAGACTTTCCAAGGAAGAAGGAAAACAAAGGAGTCTCTTCTATATTCCTTCTCAACTAGGAAAACCCAGCATAACAGAACTGATGTCTCTAAACATCTCTCACTCCACTCCCTCCTTGAAGTCATGACCCAAACCAACTGCTTTTGAGTGTGCTTCACCCTCTGAGTATCTCAATTTTTTTTTCTTTAATCACATGGATTATTTTAAATCACACAGATAAGAATTTGTATACTCTTCAGCTAGTATCCTTTCACTGGGTTAAGTAGACTTCACAAATGGGATTAAGGATCTTGAGATGGGGTGATTATCCTGGATCATTGTTGGGGTGGGCCCAATGTATAGGGACCAACTATGGTTGAGTTATGGTCCCTTTAAGGGAAAGAGGCAGCAGACTCAGAGAAAGAGATGGGACAACAGAAGAGGTCAGAGGGATAGATTTTAAGATGCTACACTGTTGGCTTTGAAAATAGAAGAGGCTAGGAGCCAACGTATATAGAGGTTCTCTAGAAGTTGGAAAAGAGAAAGAAATGGACCCTCCCCCAATGTCTCTATGAGGACTGCAGCCCTGCGGACACATTTCAGAATTCTGACCTCTTGAACCGTAAGCTAATAAAATGGTGTTGTTTTAAGTAATGCGTTTTACAGTAGTTTGTTACAACAGCAATAGGAAACTCATACAAATGCACAAATTCATGATTCAGTTATTACACAGCTACTGTAGGAACTCTGCAGTAAACAGATCTGGTGCCTTGTAATGCAATCCAGTGTTTCTTAGAAGTTATAGGAAAGAGACCCTCACCTATAATTAATTATGAAAGAAACACTTCTGAAGGGATAAGGACCTCTTTTGCTTCAGGTACCTCCATAATTCTTCAAGAACTAGTAGAAAATAATTTTAAGGGCAACAAAAATTATGAATAACCATTTCCTGCTGGATTGTACTGACTAGATATGCTTTATCTCAAACAGCCACTGTTTGTACTTCTGCATGCACAAATACCCACAGAGCTTTTAAAGCTTTTGACTGAAAAAAATATATATAAAAAAATAAAAAATAAAGCTTTTGACTGAAGCATGACCCCAACAGAAAGCTTCTGTTTATGCTTGCGTTTTCCCTTCTCCAGGGGAAGGCTGTCTGTTTTCAAGTACAGAATTACTATCTATAAGCTAGAGAACATGATTTTATCATCCTATAGAGAAATAAAGGGCCCTTGTTTCCTCAAAGAGACCTCCAATGGCCTTTGTGAAGACTCCTAGGAAGTTCCTGTACATTTATCTTCCTTCTCCTAAAAAAAGCTGCATGACTAAGGGCCACCACTTGAGGACTGTTGATTCTAACACCAGTTTCTCCATCCAGCTGCCTGGCCTTGTCTGAGAGACATGTACTACTGATCTCGTTCTGTCATCTCTGTCATTGCACACTTGCAATGACTTCTTTCCACCTGCATGAAACCCTTCTGCCTGACCCAGAGGCTCCTTCATAAATAGTTCCCCCGGTTGGCAACCTCATCATCTACTCCACACGGTCCCTACTGTGGGAATTGTAGCTCAGCTAAGAGGCAACTCAGATTTCATTTTCTCATAGAAACAATATTTACAAAGAGCTGAGATGCCAAAACCAGCCTACAAGATTTAACCTATAAATGTATTAATGACACTCCTCGATTTCCACAATATATTCCCTTCCTCCCCGCCCCCCCAGGGGAAGCAAATGGCAACAAGAGTTCTTACTTGGCTTGCTAACTGGATTTCTGACTCACTAGGATTACTTCTTGGGAGCTGGGGATTAGATGAAAAGCAATGCCGTGCATCAAATTGCAAATTTTCCAACTAAAAAGGAAATGTAAAGAATATATCCTTCACTCCTGGCCAACACCATCGAGGTAGCCATGATATTCCTGGTAGCTGTGAGATGAAAAATGGGGTTTGACTTGAGGTTAGGAGGGGAAAGGCAAAGATCTTTCTTAGCCAAAAGTAACTTACTATCTCACCAAAGTACACAAATAAAACAATGTTCTACAACTTTATGGCTGAGAAAGGTAAATGCCATTTAAATCTATTCATTTATTGTGTGATTAAGACATAAAGAACTGATGATTTGAATTCTTCCCATCCAATGTCAGGGAGCATGTGTGGCTGTTCTTTGGTGGAGGAGTTAGCAACTAGTAACAGTCAGCACTTCTCTATAGGAAACTTTGGCTTCCCACAAGGCTCTCTCTCTGGCTTCCATTCTTCCTTTCCCTTTGGTTATGATTCTGTATTTTTCTGGACCACAGAACATTGACTGTAAAGCTTCCAGCTAGTCCCCCCCACACAATTTTTTTTTTAACACATCCAAATCAAGGCATTTCCTCTTTTCTTTTCTATAAACCCAACACTCTTCCCTTTTGGGGAACTCCTTGTTTTCCCACCTACTGTCTCCCACCACTCTGTTATCAATGGGAAGTAATAATATCCCAGCTCCATGACCACAGTGAATGACACTTGACTTAGCTGGAAGCATACGGCACTCGCATGCACTCTTCATCACAATGATTAGCCCACCAGCAATCTCTTCCCTAGGAATTGTAAACTATGATGAGCCTTTTCTTTCCTGGTCACAAGCTGTGCAGATAGCCCCCCTCTAGTTACCAGAGACAAGCGAGAGAAAGTCACTCCGTTTTGCAGAGAAAAAGCAATCTGCAGAAGAAGAGAATAGAACTAGAAGTAAAGAGAAGAGATAAGTGAGATTAAGACACAGTCATTCTTGAGAGTAACTTGACTCCTACCCTTCCAGGAGTATAAAGGAAGAAACTCTTTTCTTTAAGCTGAATAGGGCTGAGTGTTTGTCGCTTACAAAAGGAGCCTTGCCATGCCCTAACCCCTTCCCACAAATCTCATTTTTGAAATGGTCTACACCATCCTTGAGCACTTATCCCTGCACTGGCCCACTGCAGACTAATGGCTTCTTTGACATAGGATTTATTCCTAATTGGATTGTGTGTTATGAGAGCAGGTAGCCTAACTTCTTAGCAAAAATGCTTATCAGCATGGGAGGAAGCTCAGGAAATACTTGGTGGTTGATTAATGGAAGAACTTCCTGAACAGATGTGCTACAGGTTTATCGGACACCCTCCGATATTATTAGTTCCATTAGGTCCATGTAAAAAGAACACAAGCATTAGTAGATTCAGTCTTATCTCTTCCTCTTTGTGGCACTGTTTAAATTACTCACCTTTCTGACTTTGTTCCCTTTTTATATTTTAAGTAGGGAAGATCATGTATTGGTCATGATACTTTGGGTTGCAAGACAGAGAAATCCAAAGTAATTTGGATTAAGTGGAAGAGGACTTTATAGTCTCATCTCATTTGAAGAGTAGTAAAGTAGGTAGATCTTCAGACACAACTGGATATGGGTAAAGACGTCATATCAGTCTCCTTCTTGTGGCTCTACTTTTCCCTGTAATGCCTTCCTAATTCTTGGGTAAGGGGCTCCCAAGTGATAAAAGCCACAGATATCACTTAGCAAATATCTGTCCCTGCTCCCTCACATGTGACTAAAAGGATCAGATATCTCTAAAAGTATCTGGGGTTTGTTTGTTTGTTTATTTATTTATTTATTTATTTGAGAGAGAGAGAATGAAAGGGGGAGAGTCAGAGGGAGAAGCAGACCCCCTGCTGAGACTCAAGGAGTATGAGCTGAGCTGAAGGCAGTTGCTCAACCAACTGAGCCACCCAGGTGCCCTCTAAAAGTATTTTGTATCCAGAAATGACCATCGGAATATATGCATAGATAAAGATACTTCTTTCACTTATAGGAACACAGTACCCTAGAAACAACACATCAGTGAGGGTCTGGCCAATCCCAGTTGAGTGACTGACCGTCATCCAGATGAAGCTAATTATATAATAGCACACGGACAACTAGGGCTGAGGCGGGAGAAAGATAATGGGTATTTTGCTTCCAAGACCATAGTGTTGCAGAATCACACACTTTTCTCCATCTCAGGCCAGTGAGGAGGGCAATGTAGCAAATACAAGTTAATTCAGAATAGAGACCTCTGCCCCTGAGACAAGAGGATTGGATGAGTGGGATTTATTTCATCATTAGATAGAGTACCTCTTGAACAAGTTTTCTGTTTCTTTGAGAAATGTGTGACTCTCAGGTTGTTCTGAAAAACTCTGATGCTACTGTTACAGTGGTGGGGACTAGTGCCATGAGTGGAGGAGCAGAGCATTGAGGAAAATCATGGAATAACCTGCTTAGGATACTTGTATCCCCTTGAACTTCAGACAACTTAAACACAAATATGAAACGACTTATTATTCTCAAGAAATAATGTAGAAATGCTGCTTTTCCTGACACTGTGGTCTACTTACCTCTATAACTTTTATTCAACATTCTACTTCTTGGCCAAAAAGATTTCTGGAATTTGAAATGTTAAAATTTTCCTCTACCTAGTGGCCTCTCGGAGCCAGAATCCAGCAAGTTCTTAGACATTTCCACTTGGTTGGAGAACTGGTATTGGGTTAGTTTTTATCATGGTAAAAATAACATGTCCTTTTGCTGATTTATACTTGGGAAAAATCAGTACAAATATCTATGATAAATGAAATGCTTGTTTGAAAGTTCAAACACCAGGAAACCTGTGAGGTTTTCCCAGGCCACTTCTTATCAAATCCATCTTAGTCTTACTTGATAATAATGGGCATACAAATTCACAGTGTTATTAATAGCCCCATTGAAAGTAATCCCCGTTACTAAGCACACATCACATCGGCCTTTATAACTTTGCCTATAACAATAGATATCAATATCATTTTCAGTAATAGCATCTTTGCACACAAAGAACAACCATCAATGGAATTTATCTTTGTCATTTATTTGTTATGCATTTCAATTCCTCCATTAGTTCTTTTTGTCAAATTAATTATAAAGATCTTTTTCCAGCTTTTGCCCCAGGTCCAGGATTGATCTCTGAATCCACAGACAATTATTTCCAATTGTACCCTTTCCTGTTGGGGACAGAGGGCAGATGACTCCTAAGATTGGTCAGGAATGACTTGCTCATAAGAAAAGAACTGGAATTCTGTCAACTCTTGTCCTTGCTCAGTACTTTGATGGCAATTATATGTCCACAGACTGATGTGGTCTTAGAGTAAGATGCTTGCTTTTTTCTAAAGCAGTATTTCTTTTCCCTAGTGGGATATCAGAACCATCTTAGAAGCAAAAAACAAGTCAACAAACAAGAATAACAAAACCCTGCCTAGGTAACATCCCAGATCAGTTAAGTCAGAATCTAGAGGACTAAGTCCATAACCAAGGAAAACCACTGTTCTACAGTTTGCAAATGCTGCATTACCTATTAAAATAAATTAGCACAGCAAATCTGCAAAGTTCCAGCGTGACAAACTAAAGCAGTGGTTTTCCACAAGAGATTTTCGTGGCAGACTTTTGGTAGCATCTGAAGACATTTTTGTCACAAGGGTGCAACTGGCAACTAATGGGGACAGGGCAGAAATATTAAGCAGCTTATGATACACAGAACAGCCTCTTACAACAAAGAATTGTCTGGCCCAAATTGCCAATAATCCTGAGATTGAGAAAACCTGCTCTAAAAGTTGGACTTTCTCCTTTTACCAGGACCTTGTCTATAAGATCCCATGAGATCCCCAAATTCAAAGCTCCCCAAAAGTCAAGGAAACTTAGTACAGTTCTTTTGAGAGTAATTAGTAAGAGACCCTCTTTAAATTATCTTCATATTCTCATTCACTCTAAGAGAAGATGTTTTTAGTACACATAGATATGATCTAGATTTCTTTCAATCTAATTTTCAGCTGGCTAACAGGAAATCAGTTTATTCTCCAAATACGAATCCAAAGACAGTGAAACATCATTTTAGGGTTTTCAAACGTGCAATGGATAAGGATTTTAAAATTTAATCTCCCAGCAGTTTTGACACCATCTTTCTTACCAACCTTCCCCTAGGTAAATATTTCTTTCAAGGACTGTAGAAAGGAACTGTATCAAATGAACAAGCTACTCAATCATTAAATGAATATGTAAGTCATTTGGTTTTAGGGTAAGAGAAACGTTATTGCCAAACTGTGATTCAGAAGTTAACATTGTCCAAGTTCTCACAGATGATGGCGGAGTTGGGACTGAGAGTCAACATCCTTGACTATGTACCCACTGCCCTTTCCACTAGTCAGTCTATTTTTTCAAAGGTGAGTAACATGGAAAGATCCAATTCACTAATGTCAAGTTTAAGCATTAAAAATTAATGACTCTTTGGGGGTTTTCCCCAAATGGGACTAAGATTGCCATCTGTTTACCCAAGTAGCAGTTATGTCAATTTGGAGAGATGGATGCATTAGATTCTGATAGCCTGATGTAGGAAATTGTATTTTATAAACATGATTCCCACCAATATCCCACCTTACATGTGCTTTTTACATCCCAAAGAGTGATGAAGTCTCTATTCCCTCCCCTTGAACCTGGGAAGACCTTTTCAACCACTTTGCACAATAGATCATGGTGTAAGTGATGTGTGTGACTTCCAAGGTTACTTCATAAAAAATGACATACATTTCTGCCTTTTTACTCTTGCATAATTATTCTTTCTTGGAAGAGAGCCATCATACTATGGAAAAGCTAAACAACCACATGAAAGGACCACCTACATGTGTCCCCACTAAAAACCCCAGCTGCTGTCAGGATAGAAAGTCAGCATCAGCTGTCAGACATGTGAGTGAATGAAACTGCAGATGAGTCTGGCTCCCAGGCAAAAATCTCTTCCAGCATTCAGGCTATTCCAGCTGACCTGTATCCAGCAACACACAGACATGTAGTCCCTACTGAGTCCTTCCCAGGTGTCAACAATATAAATGGTTATTGATGTTTTAAACCACTAAGCTTGAGGTGCTTTGTTACTTAGTAGTTGATGACTGTTACATCTGGCATTATTAAGCTTTTGAATTATGATCTAAATTCTTATGATCATACTTTGTTTATACTAAATTTTCTATAATTCTTATTTAGTAATTGATTGAATCTACTGCATGCTCACAGAGAACTTCCAGATCTGGTTTGGTAAATATTACAAGCCCTGTGACAATGGCAATTAATAAATTGGCATTCTGTATTTATACATCAGTCTTTGTGAATAAGTGAATTGTGAATCACTTCCTCAAATATAAATCTATTGTCTATTGCTGAACAGATTGGACTTTCAAGTCTGAAAGGACCGGAAACTGAAGAATAGTAATTTCATCTCTGTAATGGATCTAAGCCTTTCAGTACATGGTAGTGAAGTGAGTCTCCCCTTTGATACCTGAATTTGACTGGATGACTTCAATCTCAACTTCAATTTTATCCTTTTCTTCATGTAATTTCATATCTAATGAATCATGGTGTAAGGATGAAGAAGTGAAAAAATAAATAATTTGATGTGTTCTCAAAGACACTATTTGAGAAGGCAGAGTCACAGACACTATTTTCCAGACCCTATTTGTATTTGTGGATCAGTCCAATCTCTTCATAATCAAGCATATGTTTTTGTAGGAAGAAGTGACATTCCTTATGTTGGCTGTCCACCATTAAAGCAGAATATGTGTCATATAAACTCAACAAATAACTCCAGGCCAAGTGTTTCTGATTTATGAAGTCTTAGATGTGGTCTACAATGAGTTAATTACTCTTGGAAGCTTAATGCTATCTTTTAGATGAAAGTGGTACTTAAGATTTATTGGCACTAGTGAAATAACTCACAAAAATATAAGATAATTTCTTTTAAGGCTGTGGTCTCTCAGAGTTGAAAAATAATCCCTTTCGGGCGGCTGGGTGGCTCAGTGGGTTAAGGCCTCTGCCTTCGGCTCAGGTCATGATCTCAGGATCCTGGGATCGAGGCCCGCATCGGGCTCTCTGCTCGGCGGGGAGCCTGCTTCCTCCTCTCTCTCTGCATGCCTCTCTGCCTACTTGTGATCTCTCTGTGAAATAAATAAATAAAATATTTAAAAAAAAAAAAAAGAAAAATAATCCCTTTCTTGGGAAATGGGGATATAAACTGGTGATGGCTTCCACAAGAAACAAAGTTTCTTAAAGCAAGATTATTTTGAAGTGTAGAAATTATTTTGAAGTGTATGAATGGAGAATAGGAAGGTAGGAGAAAAATGTGGGATGACAAGTTTAACTAGACAATTAAGAACTCACGATTAATCTAAATTAAGACAACTTGATATCTGTGCAAGAGTAGGCAAATAATAGACAAACAAAACAGAAAGTGCCCCAAGCAGACTAATATATATAAGTTAACTGAATATATGGCAGAATTAACATTGCAGATGATTGGGGAAAGGATAAAATGCTGATTAATTATGCTGAGACAGTAGGTTTTCCAAAACAAACAAACAAAAAATAAATTGGGTCTATGTCTCATATATTTAATTAATTAATATTCAAAAATTAATTTCAAATGAGTTAACTACTTAAAAGTGAAAGGCAAACTTTAAACTTATAGACAGAAATATAAATGAAAAGGTGTATGACCTTAAGGGAGAGAAGGTTTTATAAAAGGAGGTCAAAGCATAAATTTAAGAGATTGATCAATTCAACTACATTAAAATTAACAGCTTAATAAAAAACAAAAAAGAACAACCAAAAAACAAACATAAAAACAAACTTACAATCTACAAGGTGTGACAAATAGAATTGACAAAGCTTTCTAATTAGAAATATATTGTGGACCCTTAGAATCAATAAAAGACAACTTATTATAAATTGGGCAAAAGATAGAAATAAACATTTCACAGGAAAGATAACACATAAGACCAATCCAAAAAAGGTGCTAAATTTTATTTGTAATAAGAAAATGTAAAATTAAAACCAGAAAAATATGTCAAATTAAATCACTGGGCTGACAAGGAGTAAAGTCTAATTATACCAAGTGTTGACAAGACAGTGACCCAATAAGAATAATTGAGCATTGGTGATGAAAATATAAATGAGAAAATCGCTTTGGAAAAACATTTAATCTAGTAAATTTAAACATATGCAGATCCTATAACCCTAGCAATGCTCCCTCTGAACATAACTTTGGCATACTTTTCAAAAAGACATGTAAAATTATGCCTAATAGCATTTTTTGATGACAAAAAAAAAAAAAAAACAACATGGAACCAGACTAAATCTCTGTAGACTTAATATGAATAAATACACTGTAGTTTATGAACTATTATAAAACAGTGGAAGCCATAGCTATATTTATTAATAAAAATGAATCTTGGGGCACATGGGTGGCTCAGCCATTAAGCATCTGCCTTCGGCTCAGGACATGATCCCAGAGTCCTGGGATCGAGCCCCGCATGGGGCTCCCTGTTCAGTGGGAAGCCTACTTCTCCTTCTCTCACTCCCCCTGCTTGTGTTCCCTCTCTAGCTGTGTTTCTGTCAAATAAATAAATAAAATCTTTAAAATAAAATAAAAATAAAAATGAATCTCAAATACATAATACTATATGAAATAAGAAAAAAATAGAATCATTATGATTTACTACTTTCAAAAATGTTTTTAAAAAGGATGAAAAGAAATGATGTACTGTGTACAGGAAACTACATAAATAAAAAAAAAAAACTATGAAGAAAAACATGAGAATGATTAATGGCATTCGAGATATTAATTATCTCTAAAAGGAAAGAGTAGGAGGATAGGAGGAACCCATCAACTACAGATATCCAAAGATCTTTAAGGTCATGTTTTCTTAAGCTGGATGATTGGTTCACAGTGTTCATTTTACCATTAGTGTTTAAACCATATATATATGTAGTATAGGTAACCTTATCTAAGTGACACATTTCAAAATGTAAACAACAAAGAAAGTGAGTAATTATTCCATCTGATGGCAGGCTTCACATATGAACTTTGTGATATGTTTGTAGACTAGGAAACTGGGCTTAGTTGATTAAATTTCGTCTCTCCATGACATTCAGATTAACTGCCCTGTGTCAACACATGTGGAGTTTGGTTCCTGTTACCAAGCTATAAATAGCAAAGGTTATTTTGAGAAGACAACAATGTCCTTGATATCTTCTTTCAGTGTAACCTGGTCCTAAATACTCCCATGGGGCATTCCCGATAGTCTCCACGGTGGCCTGCCTACCCTTTCACATTGCTGGGCATGATCACCTTCCTGGTCACTCATAACAGGTCTTCAACATATCATTTTATTACTTTTATTGCTATCTTCACTTTATCTTCCTTGAGTAGACAGAATCAATATTGAAAGACTATTTCCAGTTTTTCATGCAATCAATAAGCAAAGATCTTCCGAAGCAACACCGAATAATTCTTTTTTTTGAAAAAAGATTTTTATCTATTTATTTGACAGGGAGAAACACAGCTAGAGAGGGAATATAAGCAGGGGGAGTGAGAGTGGGAGAAGTAGGCTTCCTGTTGAGCAGGGAGCCCGATGTGGGGCTCGATCTGGGGACTTTGGCATCAAAACCTGAGTGGAAGGCGTGCTTAACAACTGAGCCACCCAGCCCCCCCCCCCAATTAATTCTTCTTTCAACATACTAAGGGATCAAACATCATACCAAATCTTTCTCTCAGGGGCCGCATTTAATGGGACTACATAAAATAGAAATCGTCAGAAGGTACTGTACAGTAAGGACAATGAGGTGCAAAAAAAATAACTTTTGAAGAACTTTATTGAGGATGATTGGTGCACAATAAATTAGAAATGTCTAAGGGGTAAAGTCTGATCCATTTTGTCACATGTATCTCTCTGTGGACCCAGTACCACAATCAAGCGTTTATGTCACCCCTAGAGGTTTCCTCCTTTGCCTTGAAAACTAACTCTCCCTTCATTCCCCACTAGGCACTCATGAATCTACTTAATTTGCATTCTCTGGAATTGATATAGAGTAGTTTGCATGTTTAAGGATTTTAGATAAACTCATACAGGGTTCTCTTTTTTAGGGGACTGAGGGAGAGAGTCCAGTTTCTTTGACTCAGTATAAAGAGTTTGAAATCCAGCTGAGTGTCTTCAAAGGCTGCCTTCTAGTGTCTTCTAGGAGCTCACAAACATTTCCATGTCTGTGAAGTATCTTCTGCCCACTCTCGGATTCAGGGAGCAGTCCACGGCCTGTGCAGAGGGCAACAGATTCCCAAGCTGGATGATGGTTCCCTGTAGAGGGGCAAGTCGACTTGAGAGGTCTTCTGGATGATGGTTCCCTGTAGAGGGGCAAGTCGACTTGAGAGGTCTTCTGGATGATGGTTCCCTGTAGAGGGGCAAGTCGACTTGAGAGGTCTTCAAACCAATCTGCTGACAGTTTTAATGAGCAGCCCTTCAGTTTGTTTCCCCACCTTCCTTCTGTTATAGATATTAAATGTGAGACCATGCATTTAAGTTTATAGGAAATATAAATTTATTTTTCTACAGTTTTCATATTCTACAGTGAAAATCAATGTCTGATTGACTTACATTGCACCAAGTGACTGAAACTTAAATTTAGTCAATTCAGGGGCTCCTGGGTGGTTCAGATGATCAATTGTCTGCCTTCAGCTCAGGTCAGGGTCTCAGGATCTGGGAATCAAGCCTTGCGTTCTCAGTGGGCAGCCTGCTTCTCCCTCTCCCTCTCCCATTGTCCCTGCTTGCGTGTTCTCTGTCACTCTTTCTCAAAAATAAATAAATGAGGGGCACCTGGGTGGCTCAGTTGGTTAAGCCATGGCCTTCCGCTCAGGTTGTGATCCTGGAGTCCGGGATCGAGTCCCATATCGGGGTCCCAGCTCCACAGGGAGTCTGCTTCTCCCTTTGATCTTCTTCCTTCTCATGCTCTCTCTCACTATCTCCCTTTCTCTCTCAAATAAATAAATAAAATCTTTTAAAAATAAATAAATAAATGAAATCTTTTGAAAAAACTGGGGTCAACTCAGTGCATTCACAGTTAAATGTTCTGTTTCACTCACTTCTCCACTTTTTTTTTTTTTCCTTTTTCACTTGGGTTTGCATCTCTCTGCCATGGGGTGCATGTGTGCACAGCAGGAACAGTTTTGAGAAGGGACATCTGGCTGGTGGTCATTGATGCTGATGCCCACAGAGATGGTGGGTTTTCCCACTGCTCACCCTGCCCCTCTTTCCATTGTCCACAGGACCTCCTCAGGTCCCGCACTCTCAGGGCCTGGGAAAACATAGTTTTTCACTCTTCTCTTCTGAGGCAGGCTGCCTCAGTAGGTTTTAGTGAGTCTGTCCCTGACTCATCTGAGATGCGGCAAGAAAATATTTCTTGTCTTGGGACACCTGGGTGGCTCAGTCGGTTAAGCATCTGCCTTTGGCTCCGGCTCGAGGAGTGGAGTCCTGTATCGGGCTCTTTGCTCAGCAAGAAGCCTGCTTCTCCCTCCGGTGCCCTTCCCCCTGCTTGTGTGCTCTGTCTCTCTGACAAATAAATAAGTAAAATCTTTAAAAAATGTAAAAAAAAATACATTTCTTGCTCACATTTCTGAACTATGAGGGGACATGTATGGATCTCTGAAACAGTGCTATTTTCCAGTCTCCTCCATTGTGCTTCTTAGTCCTCAGATTATCTAAAAGTATTGTTCTCTCCTGGGACAAAGGCTGAGGAGTGGTTGACCTGAGCTTTGGGGAGTTTTCTCAGAAGTTAGAATTATTCTTCTCTGCTGATGAAGGTTTCATTACTGTGTTTTCATTCTGTGTGTCATGCAAAACCCCTTCTACCCTTATTACACATCTTAAGGAAAAGCTTCTTGGTCCTCATTCACATGGGCTCCTGGTATCCAGCCCTTCCCCGTTGGTCATGTATACTCCAGTACATACAATTCTGGTGTTGCCTTCCTCAAAATATCACCAGAAATCTGCTAATAAAGTAAAACTAAGCTTATTTGAATTTATCGTAGTTGCAGAGGACATTACTTTTGTAGAATTTCAGAAGCAACTCAGAAGGGAAAGTCAGTGCTGCACTCTGGGGCTGGGCTTAAGTGGTCTAAGGTGAGCCTTTCAAGGGCAGGTAACTGGCTAGAACTGGGCACAATTTGTGCTGTAATATTTCATAACATTGGTTGTCAGTCAAGCAATACCCTTGAAGCTACGTGTTGCTAGGCACATTTTTGTTTGCTAAGCAAGCTGTTTGCCGAGGTGAGAAGAGTGTTGTCTCTGATAAATTGATCTGTAGGAATTTCCTCAAGCAAACAGTGAAGTTATTTATTAGTTTACAGTTTTATCTTTCCTGGGCAGAATTTTCCTGGAATAAACCGCTAAGTCATGTTGACACAGGTGATCCAAAAGTCTTATGCAAGTGATACCAACACAGAAGTTCTCAGACCTCACCACTTAGAACCAAACTTGGACTTATGGTAATTTTTTTTTCTTAGATCTTGTTTATTTATTTGACAGAGAGAGAGAGTGCACAAGCAGGAAGAGGGCCAGAGTGAGAGGGAGAAGCAGACTCTCCACTGAGCAGGGAGCCTGATTCGGGGCTTGATCCCTGAGATGTGACCTGAGCTGAAGGCAGACTTTTAACTGACTGGGCCACCCATCCACTCTGGACTTACAGTACATTAAGAAATTATTTTTTGCAAGTTATACCCCTAATATTGTCACAAATTCCAGGAAATATCTCTTGGTGATGGAGTATCAGAGAATGATTTTCAGGGATGGCGTCTTAAAGCAAGATTTGAAAAATAAGCAGGATATTAAAAAGTGGGCAAAAGCAGCAAGGCAACTAGAAAGGAAGATGAGTATGTGTGGGGGTATGAATGGTGACATTTGTGAGGAACGGTGAGGAGAAGAAGGTCTAGATTTGACGGTGTAGGATTTTTAGTTCTGGGGTACAGATGAAAGCCAGATTGGGATGAGCTTTGAATTCAGAATTCAGGAGTCACTATATGCCTGTTTACATATTTGTCACTGGGACCTCCTAAGAACCTCTAAGTTCACTGAATTCCTGTCACTTGTAGGCTGTCAAACAGCCCTCAGACCACAAGAAGAGAGTGTCATGTTGTGAGATTGGGGTTCGGGGGATGATTCTTGTCGTATAATAGAAACAGTAAGTCACTTAACACAGTTTCTTGCCCACAAAAGGCATTCACAGTAAATAGTAGTTGATAGTATTATTACCAGACTGCAGTCAGAGGGGTGAAATTTTCCTGGAACTGTAATCAGGCATGCAGGGACAGTTGAATCTTGTGAACACAAAGAACAGAAGTGAAATGAGAAACACAATTTTGTTAATAGCTGTGTATACCCTTGAGGGACCAATGGTGGGTTCTAATGTCACATTTGGAGTGTGAAGCTTAGGCCATTCTGAAAGAAAGAGAGAAAGAAAGAAAGAAAGAAAGAAAGAAAGAAAGAAAGAGAGAGAGAGAGAGAGAGAGAGAGAGAGAGAGAAAGAAAGAAGGAAGGAAGGAAGGAAGGAAGGAAAGAAAGAAAGAAGGAAAGAAAGAGAGAGAGAAGGAGGGAAAAGGAAAAGGAAAAGGAAAAGGAAAGGGGAAGGAAGGAAGGGAAAGGAAAGGAAAGAAAGAAAGGAAGGAAGGAAAGAAGGAAGAAAAGGAAAGAAAGAAAGGCAAGAAAGAAGAAAAAGAAAAAGAAAGAAAGCAAAACAGAAACCAGTGAGAAGAATTAAGTTCATTTATCCACTCAGATATATAGTATCAGAGGAGAGAATTAAAGTTTACAACCCCTCCCAAGGAGAACTCTCACTGACATCTCTATCTTTTCTGCTTAAGAGGAAATTAGGCAGAAACAGCCTGGAACTTGATTTTTCAGTGTTGTGTTTGGCTTGTTTTGTTCGAGAGCACAGGGACAGCCCAGTGACAATTGTGATCTAATCAAGCTGTTGAAACTGACCAGTCATATTTCCTAGGTCCGCGTTCTGGGAAGAAGCTAAGAAAGTGGTGGGCAGAAGTATGATCAGAGGGCAGGACACTGCCAAGTTCCTCAAGCCCGACATTCTCCTATTGTGGGCTTCGAACTATACTGATATTTTCTAACAGACCCAGGAATCCCTAATCCTGCCTCTGTATCAACCTCCTCTCAGTGGGATTCCCAGAGGAGCGATATGCACATGAATGACACAAGAAAGGGACCCAAGCTTCCTTTGCTAAGAGGTGTGTAAGAATCTAAGGCGATAGTGAACAACTCCACCTAAACAGCTCGGTTGATGCCTGCAATTTAAGTTGAAGTCTTCCCGTCTCTTTCTAAATCGACATCCTGAGATTCTGTATGATTTGGATGGTCATACAAAGGAAATTAAATATACAGGAGAACAATCTGGTCACATCTACACTAAATATCTTGCTGAGAGTTCCCCACACACCCACCTGCACCAGGGTGTAAAGACGAACATGCACTTCCTTTGCAGGATCCTATTAAGATGTATTTTCCTTCCCTGCTAGAAATAATGGCCTCTTAACATTCCATGTTCTGAACAGTTATGTTAGTAATCGCAAGGAACTAGGAAAGAGGTGAGCCGTGGAGCCCAAGACAAGTGGAATCGTCTTTTCTCCCAACCAGAGCTTTGCGCATTTGCTGAGAAAGGCAGAAGGAGACCCACGATTGAGAAGGGTATTGAGCACGCTCCTGGGATCAACACACATACACCTTCCTTTGTTGTACTCTTCCCTTGTCCGGCCCCAGGCTACTGCTGTCATTACACAGGGACATTACCAAGTGGACCAGTTCAACCTCTATCGGCAGACTGTATGCCTAGTTTTCAGTGTATGAGATAGTGTCTAACAAGTATATGTTGAGTAGCATGCATGAATACTAACCTGCACATGTTACCCATTCTTTAAGAGCTCCTGAATCGGGAATTCCGAGTATGTGTTTGTATTTGTAGGCACACGCCGCCTGGATCATCACTCACATGGTGGGAAGTACGACAGGTTTTCTAAAACTGCCCCTTTTCATTTAGATGTCACAAACGCAAAAAATCTCACTTTCCCAGTCTAGTTTGCTCCTACGGGTAGCCATGTGACTCAGTTATGGCCCAAGGGAGAGAAGCAGCAGTCAGCTGTCAGTGATGTTTTTGGAAAAGGTTTTCCTCCACTAAGGGCAGCCGAAGTCATGCTTCCCGTCCCTCTTCTTCCTGCCTCGAATGCAGAACTTCGTCTAATGGTTCTAAAGAACCCTCTTCCACCTAAATCTGCAGCCAAGGCTAAGAGGGTCCCGATTTCCAGCCCTGACACCTTTAAGCCACTAAACCAATACCAGCAATATCTACCCCTGTGGCCACATGAGAAAAATAAACCCCTAACAGCTTAAGCTAATAGGCGTTTTCAATTACATGGAACCATTAACATTCTTGACTATTACGGAATTTATCTGGTAAGGAAACAGAGAAAGATCTTGAAACTACATCACCCCAGTGGAAATTCACATCTGAGTTGGAAAATAATCACCGTTTTTTCTTTTTGCAATATAAGCATTTATAATTCACATCTGCATGATACTTTCCCCAGGTGCTCAACAGGGAAGATGAAGAGTAAGGCTGCTCTGGATTTTTACTTTTGATTTCAGGAACAAATATAGAGAAATGATTCTCCATAGAGAAGAAAAAGCCAGTATTCAAATTTCAGGTGTCTGAGTTCACTCAGTGCCTCAAGCCATGAAGCTGGCTCACCACTCAGATTTCACGGGCCCACATGTCAGATTTTGAAAAGCTGCTTTATTACAACAGTGGGGCTGTGTGCTATATTTCTTTTTCATATTTAAATTGTTTTCTATGCCTTACCTAAGAACACAGCAGATTTGCAGAAAGAGAAAATTATTAATGAAATACTACATCTTCAAGGGTTCTGGTTTAGCCTTAGACAGCTGGGCTTAATATTAAAATGCTTCCTATTTATCTAGACCCTTCTGCCTTCAGGTTATGGTTATATATTTGTGTCAGCTCACGAGCAAAGAACACCAGCTTTGGAGTCAAACAAACTTGAAATTGAATCTTGGGTCTACCATCTGTAGTTGTAAGAGGAGTAGCAGCTAGTACGCTGACTGCTCGGTAAGTTGATAACACCTTGAGTTTAGTTAACTTAGTCCACTTGGATCTCAATATTCTCAGCTGGAAAACAAAAATCACTAATAGCTGTCATCAAAGTTGCGGTAAGAAGTGGAAAAAAAACCACCTGATATATCATAGCAGCTATTATTGTTATGACTTAGCACTTAGCAGAGAAATATCCTCTCTCTCTACATGACATCTTGCAGGAAATTTTTACTGGGTCACTTTTTCTGGGATGGATAAGAGAAGGAGGAGAAATGAGACCACTACTTTGGTCCGTGCTCCTCACATCCCCGGCAGCTGCTTAAGCCATTTTGACCAAGAACGATGTAGGAAACAGACATGTTCATCGCAGTGAAGATGATCTTTGCAGGGACAAAGGCATTGGCAAGGCTGAAAGTCAGGGGTGGAGGGGCGGTCAGAATCAGTCTCTTTTGGAAGTCAGGGCTCCAGGGATGAGGCAGTAAGGAAAAGCCCACCGGTTCCCTCGAGAGAGGCCCTATCCTCCATGACACAGAGACAAAAAGCAGATGTGTAGTCTCTGTCCTCCTGCACGACACTCTGCCCCTCCATAGATTAAAGGGAGAAACAGCTGCACTCTATGCAGTTTATTGATCTTGAATAAAGGAATTGTAGGCAAGTTCTTTATTTGGTATTAGTTGTCCAAGAGGTACAGAGTATGTCATAAGAGGATATCTGCCAGATTGTTTCACTCAATTATAAACCAAGCTGACTTCTTATTCTGACAACCACAGAAAGAGTTTCCACTGCTCATAACCTATCCTAGAAAATATGAAATGCATGAGACAAGTATATAATAAAGATAGATCCATGGATACATACATAGGTGCATGAGCTAGATGATAGCAAAGATGATAGATAGATAGATAGATAGATAGATAGATAGATAGATGATAGAAAGATAATAGATAGGTTTGTTTCAGTGAATGGGGAAATTGAGGCTTGGGAATGTGCCTGAGTCCAGAAATTATCTGGAACCAGCTAATGCTTTCCAGAGACTGTGTGGACTTGGGCTAAACCTCGGTTATAATTTGGGATCTGCTATTGAATAGCCGTGGTTTCCTGGAGGTCACAGCATTTGCAGCTCTCTGCTTCCCCATTTCTAACTTGAGTTCACTTGCATTCAACTGCCAGTGAGGATACTACCAGATCAAAATGCTAGGGATCTTTTATTTAAAATGGTAGCCTTGTAAATTCGGCTGAAAGGTGATACTTACATGATCGTAACCCCTTTCCTGGTTGCCCTCATGACGTGCATGGAATCTTGCTGTGCCTTCCTGGGCTGGACGGAGGTCTTTTCGTGCTCACAGATTTCTCCCTTTGATATACACCAGCTACATAGGACTCAAACTTTTCTGGTAGAATATTCCCGTGGGAATGTCTTCTCTACCACAGTCAGATTCATTTACAAGCAGCTAGAACGTATCATTGATCCTTGGGTTTTATACAAATTGGGGGACTATTAAGCTATTTCACTGGACCCTTTATATTTTGAATTGAAAAATGCAGAGGAGCAGATATCCTATTGCCAGAAACAAGCGGGGAAGTCCGGGAGCATACAATTAAGTTGCACGGACACGCAGCGCCACCTGTTGGCGGCTGTGTTAATAACCACCACAGAGTCCCAAATTTAGAAGAGAAACAGAGCTCATCTCCAGGATTAAAACAAAGGAGCAGAGTATGTGGACATCAAATTGAAGTTCAACTTAAAACTGAAAAGGAAAAATATATCTATGGAAAATGTGTGATGTGACTTAATACCGATGGCCATGCGTTAACTACTCTTTCTCTCACTTTAGTTTTAATGAAGCACAAGAGGAAAATGAAAAGATAGAATGACAGAATTTCAGAACCGGACAAGTTTTTAAGTAATAGTATAACCTCTCATTGTAGATTAAGAAACCGAGATGTTAGGACAAGCTAACGTACTTGGGGGTGTGGGTGTTTGGACTATAACTCACTTTTTCAGATGTTTAGTTCAGTTCCTTTCTGGATGACTTTCTTTAAGAAAATGCATTTTAAGAGCGCTTTATATTCTCCATTCTTAATAGAATGCTATTGAGAATCAGAGGCAGTTCTCACAATATTACTTATTTAAATTCACACCATTAGGGAAGCAATTTCAGTAATAACCCCTATTTCTAGCTGCCTATCAAAAACATTCGCTAATTGTTAACGACGCCTATGGAATCAAAATTGCCAAAGAACGACTTTTCTTCTCCTTCCTCATCTTGCTTAACATTTTTGTTAACCTTTTCTTCCCACTGTGCCCATGAAAGGCCATGGTTCCCTTGAGACTTAGGATTCCTAGGCTGTGGTTGCCTGAGATGCTAATGGCTCACTGGAGAAAGCCAAGAGCAAACGCAGAGACAACTCCCAATCTGCTCTCCTGTTGGTCACATTAAGGAGGCCTGTTGGAAGGGGATGGAAACTTAAGTGAGAAATGGGTCATCCTGACACAGACAAGTTGTGTCACGGAAAAAGCTTAATGAATGGCGTCTTGTGATAAGGGAAGAATGCAAGAGTCCAGTAGGGCTCATAAACGCAAGCAGGGACAGAAATCATGAAATATCGACCAGGATCAAGAATTTTTAGAACTTTGTAGTTTTCCAAAATAAAAGAAACTCACCTCCACTTTCTACTTATTTTTTAATTAGTGGTTAGCAGTACATTCCTTAAAGGGAAATAATGCTTAGCCTCCTCTTCTGAGTGTAGTGAAGAGAAAGAAAATGTGGGAGACTAGGTCTTACTTCTTCATCAGTTTTGAGGGCATGTGATTGTGAGTTGTAGAAGCTTTAGGGAGGAAAGGAGAGCAGATTGCTTTAAATTGGGTCAGATGAATGCTGTCTTAGTGCTGTCAAAGTGGTCTTAAGGACTTGATATTGGAAATGTGTCTGGATCCCCAACCTAATTCCCCATTCAGTCCATTGCCCAAACTAGAAGGCTGAAATTTGTCAATAATCACTCCCTTTTCTTTAACCTCTGTCAATTGTACCACTTCTAAAATATCTCTGAATCTACCTTTTCCTCTCCATTCCTCCTATCACTCCTTAGCACAAGTGACATATTGCATCGCAACTGCCTCCTAACTAATTTCTTTCCCTTCACATCCATTTTCCACACTGTCACCAGCTTTATCTATCTGAAATGCAAATTGAATCATGCCATGTCTCTGCTTGAAACCACTGAGCAAGGACAAAGTCCAAGCTTCTCAGCATGGAATATAAGACTTCTCAATTTGGGGGCTGAAAAAAAGACTTCTCAGTTTGGCTCAGATTACTTTTTTTTTTTAATTTTATTTATTTATTTGACAGAGAGAGATCACAAGTAGTCAGAGAGGCAGGCAGAGAGAGGAGGAAGCAGGCTCCCCGCTGAGCAGGGAGCCCCATGTGAGCCTCGATCCCAGGACCCTGAGATCATGACCTGAGCCGAAGGCAGAGGCTTTAACCCACTGAGCCACCAGGCACCCTTGGCTCAGATTTCTTATTCAACCTTATTTCCTGGCTCAACACTTCTAATTCCCTTACAAATTCCTCTCCTTTTTTGCCACACACTTGTCTGACTTTGGCTTCTCTGTCTGTACTTATAGTCGATTCTTCCAACATATTGTGTCCTTCGCTCCCATCACTGGGAAAATTCTTAATCCTTCAAGGATCATTTCCATTAACTCTGTCCCTAAGGAGGCTTCTCTAAAGTTTTCAGACATGGAGTTTCTCGGTCTCATGTCCTTGTACTTTGCTTCCTTATCACTTACATGTGTTACAGCATGAAACTCATTGTATTGTAACTCCATGAGCATTTTGGTCTTCCTTACATAGACCATGAGTTTCCTAATATAAGATACTGATAGATCTTTTTACAATTCAATTATTTTTTTGTCATACAGACTTCCACAAACGTTCACTGAAAATGCACCATACACTGCACTAAATACTAGAGATGCAAAGATTAGCTAGGAGTGTTATCCATAGTAATCTCACTCATGGTCTGTCTTTTCTGTGTCTAAAGTATACAAACAGTTGTGGAGCAGAGAATTGTGTGTGCTCTACACAGCCGCACCCCACTGCAGTATGGTGATTCTCTCACATACCAAAATCAATAGTGAAACATACTGCATGTGTAACTCTTTCCAGTGCTCTAGTCACTAGATGTAACAGATGACGTCATTAACATCATCATCTTAATTGTCATATGTACTGCTTTTAAAAAAAATGCCTATCTATTTTTTTTTTAGTTTGAAAGCATCGTCCTGTGCACTTGTTACTTACGCACCATACACCAGGACTTGACAACCGCTGAATTCTCATTATATGTTTGTGGGATGAGTAATCATTGGATGGATGCATACGTAGGCAAATGGATAAGCTGCTTATGGAGGTGAGATACAGGAAGGGTGATAGGTTTAGAGTGTGCAGGACAGAGTATAAAGTAAGAAAGGACTTCACAGAGAGATCTTCAGAGATCTGTAAAAGATGCCTCAAAAATTGATCAGAAAATTTTTGTAAAGAATCCTCCATGTAAAGAGTTGAGGAAACAATCCCTGGAGCTCATAAAGGGCCAGGGATACTATCTATTACCACCAACCAGAGCATAGAACCTCATAATTCATGCAGTATTTGGAATAATACTGAGAAAAAGATTGCCTCTCATTTCACCTACCAAAACTTGAAACTAAGCCCTAAATAGATCAATTTGTTTTTAAGTAATTTAATTACACCCAAGAACAACTTCTAGAATATTTATCAGAATGCGCAAAGGGTAAAATTCACAATGTCTGCATCCAAACAAGACTTATCATGTGTGTGAAGAACAGAATAATACAACTAAAATGAGAAGAAAAATAAGCCAATTAAAAATGACCCAGAATGATCCAGATGACAAATAAAATAATCAACAAGAACACTCCGAGAGTTATTATAACTATAATTGTTATATTTAAGAAACTAGAGAAAATATTTAATGTGTTCAGGAGAGACATGAGGATGTATATTTTACAAAGCCCCAAATCAAACTTCTAAAGATGGAAGTTACATTAAGGGCAGATTAGAAATTAGAAGAAAAGTTTAGTGAACATGAAACCTAGCAATAGAATCTATCCTAAATGAAACAAGATAATTAATGGTTGAAAGCAAAATAATTATGTATTATAAGGTTTATGATATTTGTAAAATTTCTGACAGCCATAGCACAAAACCCAGGAGTGGAGAAATGAATATAAAAGGTAAAAAGGGAGAAGTGGTATGATATTATTTGAAGATAAACCCTGATATGTTAAGGATGAGAGTTATAAATCCTAGACACAGGCTAAAATCAATAAGCCCCAGATGAACTAGAATCAAAATTAATCCAAAAGAAGTTAGTATTTTTTTTTAATTAACAAAGAACAGGTAGGACCAAAAGAAAACAAATAACAAGCTGATGTATTTTAACACATCTGTGTTGATAATCACATTAAATATAAATGGTTTACATATCTCAATTAAATGTAAAGATGGTTAGATTGGATACAGATCAAGACCCAACTATAGGCTGTCGTATGAACCTCACTTTAAGTGGAGAGACACAGTAATTCTATGGTAAAAGCATGGGGAGAAAACAGACCATGCTAACATTAATTTAAAAAATCAAGAGAGGCAACGTAAAGAGAACATAGTTCACCAAGAATATAAAAATCTTAGATGTTTATGCAACTAATACGAAAGCTTCTAAATATATGAAACAAAAACTAACAAAGCTTCAAATAGAAATAGATAAATCCACAATTACAGTTCAAGATTTCAAAAACATTTTCCCAATTAGTGACAGAATAAGCCAAAAAATCAGCATGTGTATGGATATTAATAAAACTCTCAACCATCACAACCTATTTGATATTTATAGATCCCTCTAGCCTCAATATCACAGAATATACTCTCTTTGCAAGTGTGCATCAAATATTTAATGAAAGACCATATTCTGGACCATAAAAAGAGTCTCAGTAAATGTAAAAGCACTCAATCATACAGGTATACTTTTTAACCAGAACAGAATTAAGTTAGAAATAATAATAGAGGATCTCTGGATAATTCTCAACAGTTTTGAAATGAAATGACACATTTTTAAATAACCCATAAGTCAAATAAGGGTTCAAAAATGAAATTATAAGATAACTAAATTAAACAAATATAAAAACAAGGCATTTCAAAATATGTGGGCTGCAGTGAAAGCTGTAATAGAAATTTCAACACTAAATTCCTATATTTGAAATTAAGGAAGTATCAAATCAATGACCTTATTTTCTATCTTAACAAACTGGGATAATAAAAAAAAATAGATGCAAAGTAAGGAAAAGAAAGGAAATAATAAATATCAGGGAAGATATCACTGAAACAGGAAACAGAAAAAATGGTAAAGTAAATCAATGAAACCAAAAGTAGTTTCTCCATGAACATTAATAAAATTGGCAAAATTTCTAGTCAAATTGAAAAGACAGAATACCCAACTTTCCAGTAACAGGAATGAGAGAAGTAAAATTACTAACCGTTAAAAAGTATAATGAAGAAATATTATAAAAACGCTTTATTCTAATACTTTCAACAACTTAGATAAAAAGGATGAATTTCTTGAAAGACACAAACTAATATGCTCAGTTACGATGACATAGATAATCTGAATAGCTCTATGTCCATTAATGAATTGAACTAGAAAGTAAAAATCTTCCCACAAAGAAAACACTAGGCCCATATGGCTTTACTGGAGAATTCTTCTAAACATTTAAGAAAGAAATAATATCAGTTTTAATCAAATTCCTTAGAAAATTGGGGAATTGAGAATTCTTTTTAACTCATTTTATGAGGTAAGCAATATTACTCAGCTATCTAAACTAGGCAAAGATTTTATAAGAAAAATATAGACTAACAGCACCCATTGTCATAAATACAAAGATTGTTAACAATTTATCAAATCAAATTTAACAATATAAAAAGTAGAATAAATCACATTTGTATAGAAAAGAATTTACCCTTGGGGCACCTGGGTGGCTCAGTTGGTTAAGTCTCTGTCTTCTGCTCTGGTCCTGATCCCAGGTCCTGGGATTCATCCCCATGTCAGGCTCCCCACTCAGCAGGGAGTCTGCTTCTCCCTCTCCCTTTACCCCTCTTCCTACTTGTGTGCTCTCTTTACACCTTCCTCTTTCAAATGAATAAAATATTTTAAAAAGAAAGAAGGAAGGAAGGGATGAGGGAGGGAAGAAAGGAGGGAGGGAGGGAGGGAGAGAGAGAGAAAATAATTCATCTTTTCCCAAAGAGAAGTTTGGCCTTTGTCCCTGATTGCTTGGTGATAATCTTTAAGCCCTTAGAATATCCTCCTGATAATACTGCCTTTACTTACCTGGGGGCCTTGGGTCATACCAAAAATCTGACAGTATGATTTAGGGTGGAGGCACTTGGTTGTGTGGAAGCTTTTGGTTGTGTGCTATTGGTTCTACCTCTAGAAAGGCTGGAGACTAAGGTCAGCCATTTGGGCAACTGATTACATCTAAGTGACAGAGCTCCCAATAAAGAGTATGGACCTCAAGGCTGGGGTGAGCTTCCATAGTGGGCAATGCTCCATGCACACTGCCAAACACTGTTGCTGAGAGAGTAGTGTCTTCCATTATTGCACTGCTAGACAACTGGAAGATCCATGCTTGAAACTTTCCTGGACTCTGCCCTGTGTCTCTTCCCTTGGCTGATTTTAATGTGCATCCTTTTTTTCTAATAAACCACAGCCATGAGTATAACATCTTTTAGTGAGATGTCCATCCTTCTAGAGGGTGGTCTTGAAACCCCCAAACTTGCAATTGATGTCAGAAAAGAAGGTGGTCTTGTGAATAGTTTCTTAACTTTACAATGATTAGATGTGGTTAATTCCAGGAATGCAAGGTTGATTTAACACTTGAATATAATTCACCATATTTTCAGATTATAAAAGAAAAACATGATCATTTCAGTAGATTCATAAAACGTATTTGACAAAATCTAAATTCCATTATTGAATAAAAAGAGGAAATTAAGAATGGAAATGACATTCTCCAACCTGATAAAATCTATGAAAAACACCTATAGGTAACATCCTTTTCAGTAGTAAAACTGAATGCTTCCCACCTACAATCAGGAGCAAAGGATGCCTACTCTTATCACTTCTATTCAACACTCTACTTCAGCTCTAGCCAGTGGAATAAGAGAGGAAGGGAGATGAAGACAATGAGGAGGAAGAAAAATAAAAGACACCCAGAGTGGAAGGCAAGAAATGAACTGTCTCATTTGCAAGACAGCATGATAATCTATGTCGAAAATAATGAAATTTGCTAAACACTATGAGAATTAATAATGAGTTCAACAATAGTGTGGGGTACAATGCATGAATAATCAACTGCATTTCTATGACAACAAATTAGATATTGAAACAAAAAATTACCATTACAATAACATCAAAATATTAAATACTTGGGAATAAGTCTGACAAAAAATGTGCAACACCTGTACACTGAAAACTATGAAAAATCACTGAAAGAAATTAAGAACAACTGAAGTAAATAGATAGATATGCATGTTCATGGACCAGAAGACATTATCATTAATATATCAATTCTCCAAATTGGTCTATAGATCTAATATAATCTCCATCAAAATCATAATAAACATTTTTTAGTAGAAATTGGTAAGTTGATTCTAAAAATCATATGAAAATGCAATGACCTAGAATAGCAAAATAATATAACCTTGGAAAAGAAAAATTTAGAGAAGTTATACTACCTGATTCTCCAAGATGTAATAATGTAATAACATATTGCATTATTTTATATGTGTATATATATCTGTATATTGTAATCAATACAATGTAAATTTGGTATCAACATGGACAAATAAATTAATGGAACAGAATATGGGGTTCAGAATTAGAATTATATATATGGCCTATTAACTTTCATCAAAGTTACAAAGAAAATTTAGTGGAGAAAAGGTAGTGTTTTCAAAAAATGGTACTGTTTAATTGGATACCCATATGCAAAAAATAAATAAATAAAACAAAGCTTTGATTGATACCTTGATCTATATACAGAAATTAACTCAATAATGGATCATCAGCATAGATGTGAAACTTGAAACTATAAAGCTTCCAGAAGAAAACACAAAAGAAAGACTTTGTGACTTTGAGTTAGGCAAAGATTTCTTTTTTTTTTTTTAAGATTTTATTTATTTTTTGACAGAGAGAAACACAGCCAGAGGGGGAACACAAGCGGGGGAGGGGGGGGTGAGAGAGGGAGAAGCAGGCTTCCTGCCTAGAGGGAGCCCAATGAGGGACTCGATCCTGGGTTTCCAGGATCATGACCTGAGCTGAAGGCAGTCGCTTAACCAACTGAGCCACCCAGGCGCCCGTAGGCAAAGATTTCTTAACCAAAAACATGATCCATTAAAAAAAAGAAACTAAATTGGACTTCATCAAAAGTAAGAATTTCTAAACTCCAAAAGACACTGTTATAGTAATGAAAGAGAAGTTACATACTGAAAAAGCACACTCATAAATCATATCTAAGAATGGACTTGTATCTAGACTACATAAATATTTCACAAAAATTACTAATAAAAACAAACAGCCTAATAAATAATAGACAAACAATTTGAACAGACACCTAACCTATATATGAACATATATAAATGTATAAAAATATGCTCAACTTCATTGCTCATTAGGCAAATACAAATCAGACCATATGAAATGCCACACATTCATCAAAATGTCTGAAGTCGAAGAAAAGAATCATAACAAATGTTAGTGAGTATGTGGGATGACTGCAGCTCTCACACACTGCCAATGGGAATGTAAAGATGGTACAACCATTTTAGAAAACAACTTGGAATTTTCTTAAAAAGTTAAACATCTACCTACCATATAATCCAGCTATTCCACTCCTAGGTATCTATCCATGAGAAAAGAAAGGCTACGCTTATACACAAATGTTCTTAGTAGTTTTATTTGAGGAGATGCAAATTGGAAACCTAAACATCTATCAAGAGGTGAATGCATAAAAATATCTACACAATACACTAGAACTAGCCCATAAGAAAGACTGGAGTATTGATATTCAAAAACAAGGATGGATCTTTAATTATACTGAGTGAAAACATCCACACAAATAGAGCATGTGCTATAGAATCACATTGATATAAAATTTTAGAAAGTACCATGTAATCTGTTGTAACAAAAGTGGTTACTATAAATAACCTCAGTTGTCTGAGGATGGGGCAGGGGTAAGGAGGGCCAAAAGGAAGTATTTCTTTTTTTAAGATTTTTTTTATTTATTTGACAGAGAGAAACACAGCCAGAGAGGGGAACACAAGCAGGGGGAGTGAGAGAGGGAGAAGCAGGCTTCCCGGGGAGCAGGAAGCCCGATGTGAGGCTCAATCTCAGGTCTCCGGGATCATGACCTGAGACTAAGGCAGTCGCTTAACCAACTGAGCCACGCAGGCGCCCCAGGAAGTATTTTTTTTTAAAGATTTTATTTATTTATTTGAGATAGAGAGAATGACAGACCATGAGAGAGGAGAAGCAGACTCCTCGTGGAGCTGAGAGCCTGATGTGGGACTTGATCCCGGGAGTCTGGGATCATGACCTGAGCCGGAGGCAGTGGCTTAACCAACTGAGCCACCCAGGTACCCCAAAAGAAAGTATTTTAAGGGCCAATGAGTAAACCTGCACTTTGTCTCGATTGTATTGATGGTGTCATTAGTATGCATATATGTCAAAACTTGTCAAGTCTTACACTTTACATTTGTGTGGCTTATTGCATCAACTGTAGCTGCACAACACTGGTAAACATTTCTAATGGGTCCAAAATATTACTATGTTGCAAGTGCTATGAAGCAAGCAATTGTCCATTGAGACAATCATAATAATAAAATTTTGGTTTTAGGCAAAAAGTAAGGCTTTGGTTATCAGTTGGAATTTATGATATCAGCAAAAGAACTAACTACTTTGAGTAACCCAAAGATTTCCTCCTATGGATTTCACTTTGCTGCATTTCTTCCTTTCTCAGGCTCTGAATAACTTTAAGGTAAGGTAGAACATTTAGTGTGCGGTGCAATAGTCATTATACAGTAGACTCAGAAGCCAAGATACTCTGATGCTTCTTCATGCTTCCATGATTTAGGGTTCTCTCATGTGCATTACACGTCCTTGGGGACAGTTTTGGATCCTTGCCTCTTCTCCCTCTATGTTTCTTTTCAACTTTCATCTTCAGATTTGCTATGGGTTCTTTCATCCCTTCCCTTTATTCTCTCCTGCATCAACAGCACTCATATTCTTTATCAGTCTCTACTTCTCTACTTCCTTCATCAAACCTGCTGCTCTCATGTCATGATTGTGTGCTTGTTATTTTCTTTTCTTCCTTCAAGTTCATTTCAATAAGAGAAATAAAAGTACTCCCCTGATATACATTTTTTTCCAAGGCAAATATAAAACAAAAATGAAGTTTTCCACAAGGTGATATTCACACAGTAGTCTGTACATTTCCAGTCAATATCCCCCGTGATTTATGTGTGTGTAGTCATACTATATATTATATAATAGGTATCTTCATACACTCCTGGTGGGAGAGAAAATTCATCCAACAACTTTGGAAAGAGATTTCTAGGACTCAGCAAATTTGATGACCGTGCACATATGTAACACAATCTGTGCATAAAGTGTCCATGACAATATTGTTTGCAATGGCTTCCAATCAGGAAACAAACCAAATGCCCTTTGCCAGTAGGATGGATACAATAATTGTGGCCTTTTTACACAATATTTCAGCTATGAATATGAACAAATACAAATAAATCTTATAAATACAATGCAAAAAAACAAAACAAGTCCCAAAGGAATACTTATAGTATGATTAGATTCATGTAAAATTCAAAAATAGACAAAATTAAACTACATTGTTTTGGGATATATGTTAGGTAGTAAGTTATCAGTTCAAAGCAGAAGTGAGGGAGTTGAGACTGTTGGTTCTGTGATGCAGGTAATGTTCAGTTGATGATGGTGTGGGCAATCAATTTGGAAATTTCCTAAGCTCTTCATCTATGTTGTGCTTACCTTTTGGTATGTTGTTTATATTTCAAGACAGAAATGTAAAAAAAAAAAATCTCTTACACTAAACAGAAGAGATTTTGCCTTCATTTTTTTTTCTTTAACAATTAATGACAATTTTCTTTCACAATTACCAGCACTGGCTATCAAATGTCTTTGCTAATTTGATAGAAAGGTAATCTAATCTTCATGAAGTTGGACACCTTATTATAGTTCACCAATAGACACTTTCCCAATTGTAGATGTTCAACAAATATTTATTAAATAAAATAATTTATCTAACTTACATTTGAATTGGCCCACAGTGCTGCAGCATTTTGCTTTAATAGTATTACTATAAATTGATAACTTCACAGGATTTCCTTTTTCTTTCCTATATATTCTGGCAAATGACCATCATTATTATTCAAAGAATGACTCTTCTATATTTTATTGGAACTGTGTATTTTTGTCTTAGTCTACTCTTTTTTCTACAGCCTACTGAAAGTTTTGTTTGTTTGTTTTTTATTTCACAGAGACAAACACAGATAGAGAGGGAACACAAGCAGAGGGAGTGGAAGAGGGAGAAGCAGGCTTCCCACTGAGCAAGGAGCCCGATGCAGGGTTCGATCCTGGGACTCTGGGATCATGACCTGAGCCAAAGGCAGACGCTTAGTGACTGAGCCACCAAGGTGCCCTATGCCCACTGAAAGTTAAGGGTATATTCCCTTTGCTTGTGTGAGAACAGTCACTTTCAAAATGGATCCTCAGCTGATGACTTAGTTCCTATTACAGATTAAGCATCCCACTGGCAGTAGTCACTATGAGACACAACCAGATCATATTACAAAGAAATGTTTATAGCCTACGTAAGTGTGCATGCCCACAGATATACTTGCTTCATTAATAAGAACACCAGAGCTTGTTGATCATGGCAAAGATTGTTTTACACACAACTATATATACCTTCCTCTCCTTTGCTTAGCAAACATGTTAGGTATTTATCTACTTGAATGGGGGAGATACAAAATGACAGATATTATGTATAAAATGAAATCATGTACTCAGATGCACCATTATTTTTTTCTAAACAGATGTTAACTCATAAAAACTCTGTGTGTGTGTGTGTGTGTGTGTGTGTGTGTGTGTGTGTATGAAATTGTTTTGGATTCTGAAAAAAAAAACAAGTAAACTGAACGCTAACTTTCAACACTAAATTTGTAATTTTATTAAGTTTGTCACTATGAGAATAAGAAAGGATCAGGTAGCATTGCCCTGATGGAAGATAGTGCTCCCAATCTGATGAACTGGAAAGTAAAAATGTAATAGTGTGAACTAGTTTAGGAGTTGATGTGGTTTTAACCACCTGTCAAGATTTACCTTCTATCTCATGCCTAAGTGCATAAACTATATGAGCAAACCTATTTTTCCACCGATAGGATCTTAGAATATGAAGCCATTTGGCTTTTACCAGGTTAAACAAAATTCACTTTTTCAACAAGTTTCACCAAAATTTTGTCACTAGCCAATCTGATTTATATTAAATACTTAATAAATATTTGATTTAAAAATATTTCTCAGTTTTTATCTTTTTTGAACTCTCTGTAAACTTTAGTGCTGTTGACAACTTCTTTGACCTACATGGAGGCTCTGATTTTTTGAGTTCTTAGTATAAATTGTCTCTAGATTTCTTTCAGGAACTCTGACCATTTTTCTCTCTTTTCCACAGTCTCCTTTTCTGTTTGTTCCTAACACATCATGTCCACTTTTCTTTCTTTAGTCCTTTGTCTTTCAATCAAGTACCCTCTCCATCACTGCTGTGGCTTTAATTATCCCTACAATCTCTTCACTCAACCTTTCCTTCACTTCAGGACTCCAGTGAGCTCCTTAACAGCCCAAGCTTGTCTTTCTTCTTGCTTTCTTTATCTAAAAATGGTACCACCATTATCTACTGGTCACCTAAGTCAGGCCTTTCAAAGTCATACTCCATTCTTACTTGGATCCCCTAAATCTAATTAATCTATCATTTTTTTCAACTTCAGGTCCAAATAATTTTTCAACTCTTCTTCACCTTCCTACCTTTCCACTACTGTCATTGAGCAGGTTCTCATCATTCCTGACTAAACTATTGGGAGTTTCCCTACCAAGATCTTTGCCTCTGGGCTCATCCTGCTGTAAGCCATTTCCTAAATTTGCTCCCCAAGTACTGCACAGCATAAGTCTGATAATAAGTCCTTTTTACCTGAAAATCTTCACTGGGTTTTTATCACTTAATATAACATACGGAGCCATTCAAGATCTCGCCTCTCTGCAACTCCAACTTTATCTCTTAACCCTCCCCACTACACACACACACACACACGCGCACAAACTTTAAGCATCATACTCCATTGGATTATTTTCATATCTTCCTCATCTCCCCAGGCTATTTCATGCTTCCATATTTTGCATGCATTGCTCATATCTTTGCATCGCATAGCTATCTGAAAAACTTCCTATAAAAATCCTTTTCTTGAGGCACCTGGGTGGCTCATCTGTTAAGCAGCTGCCTTTGGCTCAGGTCATGATCACAGGGTTCTGGGATCGAGTCCTACATTAGGGTTCCTGCTCAGCAGGGAGTCTGCTTCTCCCTCTCCCTCTGCCTGCCACATGTAACATGTAACCATATCACATGTAACATGATATATTGTGATTTATTTGTTATATATCTAATATCCTTAAAAATATTTCCTTGAGACTTGGCATAGTTTCTTAGTTGTTCCTAGTGTTCAGCTCATGGGATCTGCTTAAAAATATCTGTAACAGAGAGATGAATGAATGAATACATTTATGAAGTATAGATCAGGAAGAGAGTAAATTAGGTAATTTATTTATATTATTTTGTTTAACTTTTATTAATACTCAAGGTAATAGTAAAACAGTACTTCAAATAAGTTAGAAACATGAGCTAGAGCTAGAATAACTGTGTTTGATGTGTGACTGGGTTGGAAGTCACTTGTCAACTGTATAACATTGGGCAAGTCACATAATTACTTGGACTCCAGTTTTCTCATCCCTAAAATGAGGATGATTATATCACCTGTATTAAGTAAGATATAGCTTAAAGTTCTATGAAAATATATTCCACAATATGGGGCGCCTGGGTGGCTCAGTTGGTTGGGCGACTGCCTTCGGCTCAGGTCATGATTCCGGAGACCCGGGATCGAGTCCCACATCGAGCTCCCTGCTCAGCGGGAAGCCTGCTTCTCCCTCCCTCACTCCCCCTGCTTGTGTTCCCTCTCTCGCTGTGTTTCTCTCTGTCAAATAAATAAAATATTAAAAAAAAAAGAAAATATATTCCACCAATATGACTTAAATAAGATATACGTTCATTTAGCTTTCATAGCATTCTTAAAGTGAGCAGCCCTAATTAATCCTCCTCTACATTTCCACCCACAACACAAGTTTGAACTTATGATTCTGCCATCCCATTGAGTATTGCTTTTATCCACCCACATGGTGGAAATTGTGTCAAGGTGATGGTGAAAATCCAAAGCAAGAAATTGTCTCTCAAGGAAGTGATGCAGAATTTTCACATAGCAATTCAGCTTTCATTCCTTTGGAGGGCTCTTAGTCACATGGTCACCTATTTCTGCAAAATGGACTGGGAAATATAGCTCCTGTCTGGGTGGCCATAAACCCATTTAAAACTTTATTACTGGAGAAGTAGGAAGGAAAGATATCGGGTAGGCAGCTAGAAGTTCACCCCACTACTTCATAATGCTGTTATGAAGATTTACAATGAACATGTGTGAAATCACTCAAATAGTGTCTGGCGCATAGTGTGTACTCTAAAAATATTATCTATGCATATTATTACTTTTACAGCCAAGGAAATTGAGATTCAGGGAGGTTAAATAACTTGCCTTGAGGGCCCACACTGAGTAAGTGGCAAAGTAAGAATCTGAGCTTTGGTCGACCTGAGTGTAAATATTTCCAGCCTTCCTACTGCCTAAAATATGCTGCCCACTTAATGGAGTTTGGAAAAGAGAAAAACAGTCCTGTTTCTTGGGCTGTAATTGCATTCATTTTAGTGAATGAATCCTCTGTGTTCTTGAAATAGCTTATTAATGTCAATAGGGTTGATGGAGACTCAAAGTTCTACCTTACTAATTGTCCCAGAAAATATTTTTAATATACTCTGAATATTGACAATGTCTCCTAAATAAGATTATCAGAAGGGTTGGGGAAAGAATTATCTATATTCATTACAAGATTAGGAGTTTCCTGCACATATATGTCCAGAACATTTTATCTATTAAATGCAGTAGAGAAGTTAGCAGGTTTATCTTGACTTTGGGGAATTCTAAACCATGTTTATTTGGCCAATGTTGAGGGTTGAATGGTAGCTCTTCAAAAAATATCTCCATATGTCCACATCCTAATCTCTGGAACCTATGAATATGAACTTTGAGAAAAATGGTCTTTGCAGGTACAATTAAGTTAAGGATTGTGAGATGAAATCATCCTGGATTACCAAATGGGCCCTATACCCAATAGGTGTCCTAATAAGATCCAGAAATAAAGATGAAATATTGGGGAGCATGCAAGACAGAGGCAAAGCTTGGAGTTATTCATCCATAAGTCAAAGATGGAAAAGGCAAAAAAGGGATTGTCTCTTAGGGCCCCAGAGGAGGGCCACACTGCTGACAACTTGATTTTGGACTTCTGAAATCCAGAACTATGAGAAAATAAACCTTGGTTGTTTAAAGCCACCCAGTTGGGTGGTCATTTGCTATGATGACTCTGGGAAACTGATATACCTAGTGTGGAAATTTTAGCTGATAGCTTTTTAATAATGACCCAGAAGTGAAGGAAAAGAGGCAAAGTACCATAATCTTACAGCAATGTTTTTCTAACCTTAAATCCCAAAGACGGGAAAGAGTGAATGAGTATGAGAGAAAGAAATAACGAGAGACAGACAGAGCATGGAAGTGGGAGGGAAAGGAGCTCTTGAGTTTGTGGGAGGGAGGTGGGACCCCCAGAGAACTAGTGTCCCTACTCTCCTAGAGAGAGGAGCAGACAGGTGCATCATGTGGCTTCAGGGTAAATTTTCACAGGCATTGTTTCATCCTCAGAGTAATCCTGGATTGGGGCATAGCACCTTTGTCTGTCTGGCTGGTTTTATTCCTTCCTGATCTATCTGTGCTATGGGCGATAAGTAATATTTGTGTATTATTACAGATAATACCTCCAGGAATAATTTGTTTTCAAATTTTATTTACTTGTTTTATTTAAATTCAATTAACTAACATATAGTGCATTACTAGTTTCAAAGATAGAGTTTAGTGATTCATCAGTTGCATACAATGCCCAGTGCTCATTACATTACATGCCTTCCTTAATGCCCATTACCCATTTACCCCATCCCTCCACCCACCTCCCTCCAGCAACCCTCAATTTCCTATAGTTAAGAGTCTCTTATGGTTTGTCTCCCTTTCTGATTTTGTCTTACTTTGTTTTCCCTCCCTTCCTCTATGATCCTCCATTGTGCTTCTTAAATTCCACATATGATTTTCATCATATAATAACTGTCTTTTTCTGATTGGCTTATTTCACTTAATTTGATACCCTCTAGTTCTACGCATGTGATTGCAAATGGTAAGATTTCATTTTTGATGGCTGAGTAATATTCCTGTGTGTGTGTGTGTGTGTGTGTGTGTGTGTGTGTGTGTGTGTGTGTATCTTCTTTATCCACTCATCTGCCAATGAACATCTGGGCTCTTTCCATAGTTTGACTATTGTAGACATTGCTTCTATAAACATTGGGGTGCAGGTGCCTCTTCAGATCCCTATGTTTGTATCATTTGTGTAAATACCTAGTAGTGCAATTGGTGGGTGGTAAGGTAGCTCTATTTTTTACTTTATTTTATTAAAAGATTTTATTTATTTATTTGACAGAGAGAGATCACAAATAGGCAGAGAGGCAGGCAGAGAGAGTGGGGGAGCAGGCTCCCCAGTGAGCAGAGAGCCTCATGTGGGACTCAGTTCCAGGACCCTGAGATCATGACCTAAGCCGAAGGCAGAGTCTTAAGTCTCTGAGCCACCCAGGTGCCCTATTTTTTACTTTCTGAGGAACTTCCATACTGTTTTCCAGAGTGGCTGCACCAGCTTGCACCAACAGTGTAAGAGTGTTCCCCTATCTCCACATCTTCACCAATGTTTATTGTTTCCTAACTTGTTAATGTTAGCTATTCTGACTGGTGTGAAATGTCATCTCTTTGTAGGTCTGAATTGTATTTCCCTGGTGCTGAGTAATGTTGAGCATTTTTGTCTGTGTTTCTGTTGGCCATTTTTGTCTTTAGAGAGAAGTCTGTTCATGTTGCTGCCCATTTCTTGACTGGATTATTTGTTTTTTGGGGTGTTGGTTTGATAAATTCTCTATAGATCATGGATCCTAGCCCTTATCTGATAGGATATTTGCAAATATCTCCCATTCTGTCCGTTGTCTTCTGGTTTTGTTGACTATTGCTGTACATAAAGCTCTTTATCTTGATGAAGTCCCCATAGTTCATTTTTGCTTTTGTTTCCCTTGTTTTTGGAGATGTGTCTAGCAAGAAGTTGCTGTGGCCAAAGTCACAGAGGTTTTTGCTTGTGCCCTCCTCTAAGATTGTGAGGGATTCCTGTCTCACATTTAGATCTTTCATTTATTCTGAGTTTATCTTTGTGTATGGGATAAAAAAAAAAATGGTCCAGTTTCATTCTTCTGCTGGTTGCTGTCTAATTTTCCCAACACCATTTATTGAAGAGATTGACTTTTTTCTTTTCCCACAGAATATTCTTTTCTACTTTGTCAAAGATTAGTTGATCATAGAGTTGAGGGTCCATTTCTGGGTTCTTTATTCTGTTCCATTGATCTATGTGTCTGTTTTTGGGCCAGAACCATGCTGTTGTGGTGAACACAGCTTTGTAATACAGCTTAAAGTCTGAAATTGTGATGCCACTAGCCTTGGTTTTCTTTCCCAACATTCCTCTGGCTATTCAGTGTCTTTTTTGCTTCCACACAAATTTTAGGATTCTTTGTCCCAGCTCTATGAAAAATGTTGATGGTATTTTGATAGGGATTGTACTAAATATGTAGATTGCTCTTAGTAGCATAGGCATTTTAACAGTAGTTATTCTTTCAAGAACATGGACTCTTTTCCCATTTCTTTGTGTGTTCCTTGATAGTTTTCTGAGTACAGATCATTTACCTCTTTGGTTAGGTTTATTCCTAGGTATCTGCTGGCTTTGGTGCACTTGTAAATGGGAATGACTCCCTGAATTTCTCTTTCTTCTCTCTCATTGTTAGTGTATAGAAACACAGTTTCCTGTGAATTGATTTTATATCCTGGCACTTTGCTGAATTCCTGTATGAACTCTAGCAATTTAGGGGTGGAGTCCTTTTTGTTTTCCACATATAGTATCATGTCATCTGCAAAGAGTGAGAATTTGGCTTCTTCTTTGTTAATTCGGATGCCTTTTATTTCTTTTTGCTGTCTGATTGTTGAGGCTAGGACTTCTAGTACTATACTGAATAACAGTGGTGATAGTGGACAGCCCTGACATGTTCCTGACTGGGGAAAAGCTCTCGGTTTTTGCCCATTGAGAATCATATTTGCTGTGGGATTTTGTATATGGCTTTTATGATATTGACGTATGTTTCCTCTATCCCTACACTGCAGAGAGTTTTAATCAAGAAAGGATGCTGCATTTGGTAAAATGTTTTTTTCTGCATCTATTGAGAGGATCACATGGTTCTTATGCTTTCTCTTATTAATTTATTGTATCACATGGATTGATTTGCCGATGTTGAACCAACCTTGAAGCCCAGGAATAAACCCCACTTGGTTGTGGTGAATAATCTTTTTAATGTACTGTTGGATCCTATTGGCTAGTATCTTGGTGAGAATTTTGGCATCTATGTTCTTCAGGGATATTGGTCTGTAATTATTTTTGGTGGAGTCTTTGCCTGGTTTGGGGGTTAAGGTAATTCTGACCTCATAGAATAAGTCCAAAAGTTTTCTTTCCATTTCTATTTTTTGAAGAGCTTTCAACCTTGAAACATAATAAAACATATATTGAAGTGCTCAGCCCACCATGGGGACCATCTATTTGATATACCCTTAGAGAGTACGAATCACTGTGGAAGTCACTGCATAAATGTCATGCCTCTGGTGCAGCCCCATTGAAAGGGAATATTCTCCTTTTCGTTTTCTGCCACAGTCTGAGAAGAATTCTTTTGTCAATAATCATTAAAATTATTAGTCCACATGACATTTCTCTACTGTTCTTAGTGTAATTGTGTTTTTGCACCAATTGTTTGATTCTATTTTCACAATAGCCCTATGTGGTAAGAGGGTAGATGTTATGATATCTGTTTTTGCTGTTTTGATCCCTACTTGTTAAGTGAAAAATCTGGGCATTTAGTAACTTCCTTCAGGTCATTAAGATAGTTATGGATGCATCTATAATTAAAAATGTAATGCTGCTTATTGCTTTTTCCAATGTTACTTTTATAGTGATCATTCATCCACTTAGTTAAAAACCAACATCACTGAACACCTACTATATTTAATACTTTATTTATTTATTTATTTATTTATTTAATATTTTATTTATTTGACAGAGAGAAACACAGCCAGAGAGGGAACACAAGCAGAGGGAGTGAGAGAGGGAGAAGCAGACTTCCCCAGCGGGGAGCCCAATGTGGGACTCGATCCCGGGTCTCCAGGATCAGGACCTGAGCCGAAGGCAGTTGCCCAACCAACTGAGCCACCCACGTGCCCCTAATACTATATTTAATGCATTGGAGAAGAAAAGGCATATGAAAAGCAAGGTAGCATCCCTGACCCCAGAAATGTAGTTATGTCTCAGAAATAGATGTATAGAAAGGCCTAACTTTTAAAAGAAGATGAAATAGTGCTATGATAATATCCCATCATAATAAGATAATATATTTTGCCATGACCCTTTTACTCCAAGTATTACCTATTCTCATATGTGAGCATGAACAAAGATGGACACCGAGAGGCTAGCAGACCTAGGTGGGGAGCTGGTTTGGCAAGTATGGAAGTGTTGGGGGACACCTGCTTGCCAAGTATTTTTCCGGCAAGAACAGGGAACTATTAAAATGCAATTTGTTATTGCTGTCACTGTCCTAGATGCGCTAGTCAGCTATCAGACCCAAAACTGGCCCACTGATATTTAAACCAGAACAGACAACCCCATTCCCAGGCATGCAGGACCAGCATGAATTTCTGTCTTGCCCTCAGACTCCTATTCAAATTTTGCCTACACCTTGGCAGACTCTGTCCTTTTTTACCACTTAAAAAGTTACCATGCAGTTCAAATAAGATGTGTGACAGATGAAAGAAAATGAAATTAAAATGTAAACAAAAGCTGCTGGATGGTTGAAATGCCCTTATTAGAATGGTTTTAAAATTATTTTCCAGTTTATGAATTTTCTAGTTAAAATCATTCAAAATATACCACATTTGAATTATTCATCTTGAAATTTTGATTTCAAGCCAAGCTTTCTTATATCTGCATACTAGGGACAGATGTTTCTTACGGAGATGGTAAAACATGATGGCTTTTTTCTCTTGTAGAATTTGTATCTAGATGTCAGGAAGTCAAAGAAAATCCCATCAGTAAGCTACATTTAGGACCATTCACACGATTTTATTTACTTTAAAATTAGCAAAACTATCCTGATATTCTTTTAACAAGTTTAAGCTGTGTCCATTAATACTCTTTCCACTGTGTCATAATAATTCCTTACATCCAGGCCACACACAAAAACCTCATTAGGGTCTAAAAACATAAAAGAAATGGGAGATGAACCAGGATGTAAAACATAGAAACCAGTGAGCTTTTGGCTAATTGGAGATCAAGTGTCCTTAATAAAGCATTCACATATAAAATGTTAAAAAAAAAAAGTGTGCATGCCAATTTAAAAAAATAAATAAAGAAAAATCTGCTAATCTCTTCACTAATTCGCTAACCCTGGTGTACTTATCCAGTTCCCAGACTATACCAAATGACCTTTGATACACTGACTCTGCTATTTGTATACCTAGAGATTAGCCATGAACTTGGCAAGAATAAAAGTTCAATAAATATCCAATGAATGAGTGAATGAAAAATGATACATGGATAAGTGATGGTTAAATCTTAAAAATAGGAAACTATTTTGGAAAAACTGAAGTAAATTTTACTGTGTTCCTCCCAGGAAAAAAAAAAATATTTATTTATTTTTTTAGTATTTTTTAATTTTTTCCTGATTTAGCAGATTATTGTATTTTATAAAACATGAAATAGGTTGGTATAGATAAAGAAAAAGTGAACTTATCCCAAGTCTTAGCCTCAGAAAGCAGAAGGACGTGACTTTGAAATAGAGCTTTAACAACTACTGAATAAAGTACTTTGGGTAATTTATTTATACTAAGTCTCAGATTTTTCCTATTTAAAATGCAGTTAATAATAGTAGCCATCTTATATGGTTATTATGAGAATTAGATAAGTAACTGAAATTGTTTAATGCTAGGCATGACACACAGAAACCATTTAATAAATGTTAGTAATAATTAGTAATACTTTTATAATTATTATCAAAAAGTGCCATACATATTGTTCTTATCATTAGGGAATATCTATAAAGTGACAAGCTGCAAGCTTGGGAAAGTAGACACGGAGGTGGGTCATGAAGGGCCTTGTATATCATTAATATGAAATATTTTAGGATTTATTCATTGTTACGAGTATACATCTTTAAAAATATATTCAAATAAGTCCACATTCTATAACAGGGATAGCTTCCATATATCATCACTAAATGAAATAACTGGAATAATTTCAGTTAACTACATTCAAAATGGACAAATTCTAAAATGTCTCTGTAATTTAATCTAATATCTAGTTTTTAAATTTGTCTGTGTTTTGGAGTCCAGAGTCTTGAACTTATTAGTTAAAATAATGAAAACATTATAAAATATTGAGGGTTGAAAGATACATCATCAAACCATTCCAGATGGGTAAAATAGTAATTGTACATGCTACAAGTGGGAAGAGCAATTGAATTTCCTTCAGGCCAAGTCATTATTTATTTCACTTAATTCTTATAAAAACCTTGTGAATGCATGAACATTTTCATTTGTCAGCTGGGGAATACTGATCCTCAGTGAGCATAGGGGATGGGTACAAGGTCATAGAGTTATCAGTGAGGGAAACTGATTTATTTTGGACTTGAAAGCCCTCACATGCTCACTTTACTAAGTCAGAGCACCCTTTCTTGACAAAGTGCAGGGTAAAATATAGCCTGATGGTTAAAAAAATACAAAAATTTGATTCTTTTGATTGATTGTCAATATTTTATTTCATGGCCATGGTGTTTTTGGCACTACTGATCAAACAGGAAGACTTATTTGCCTGGTTATTGGATTATGTCAGTTTGCTCAGCGTTGCGATGATGACAATGTTGGAAAAGATGAGGTCTGAGTATAATACCACCAATTAAATGCAGCCTGGATTTTGGAATTTGCTTCAGTACTGTGTGACATACACTGTATCACGGATACCCTATTTTCCATCTCCTTTTCTTTCAGCTCTTAGATATATCTTGGCAAATTATCAGTGCTCACAAGGAGTATTTGAAAACTAAGAGGATGCCCTAAATGCAGTGACGGGGATTTAAGGAATCTGAAACGGCAAGCACAAAGGAAACTCTTCTGATAGCTTTTGATGCTCTTTAGTTCTTTAGCAAAATGTCCTTCTTGTACCCTTTGGGAGACTTAAAGGAGGATTAAAATCAAAGAAGCTTCCTTGATGTTTGAGAGGAACTTATCATATAGAACGTGTTTTTGGATGGCAGTGATGGACTTTTCCACTTACTCAAAGGAAAGGAGATATTCCAAGGTCAAATGGGAAGCCAGGAAGAGAAGTTAGGGCAGGCAGCAAACTCACTCTGTGTCTTCTCTGTAAGTCTGCCTGCTGCTGAGCTAGAGGGGGAGAGAGTAATGGCAGAAGCACCGGTAGAACATGAGTCTCAAACCATTCTTGGTTATCTTCTACCACCAAGATAGTCCAAGAGATGTTTAGATCCCAGATTGACTCTCTGTAGTGAGTACATTTTATAGCATGGTTGTGAAGACCTCCCTTAGCCACTTAGGAGGTCTGTTACCTGGGGAAAGATTTCTATCCTTTCTGTCCCTCCCAATCCCTCATTTTGTTGGTAGAGCCTTGCTCCCAGTACGATTGAAAATGTCATTATTTACTTTCCCAGTTTTGTTTGCACCCAAGCACATGATTCAATCCAATGAAATCTAGTGGGATCTCAGGGAAAGTCTGCTTAGAGACCTCGGAGATGCAAAGCAGGAAATGCTCCTGTTTTTTGTCAGTAATCACTACCTATACAGTGAAGCCAGGACCACAGCCATCTTGCAACTATAACAGACAAGGCTGAGAAAGAAGAAAATACACAAAGGATAGCAGAATGGAGAGCTAGGAAGACCATGGGTCTTTACTGATATTTTTAAATCAGTGGATCAGCGCTGGCCCCTCCCTTCCTCCAGTCAGCTTCTGCTTCTCAGTCATATATATTATGAGACAATAACCTTCTTAATGTCATGCCAATTTTAGTTAGGTCTTCTATAATTATAGCTGAATAGATCGTAACAGATACAATCATTATTTATAAGGTTCTTGTGACCAGTAGAGGAGAGAATATATTTAAAATGCAGTTTATTAAAATATAATGCTGGGCTTATATACATATAGATGGTGGAAAATATTTATAGTAAAAAACAATATTTCTCCAACTTGATATATTTTCTTCCTCCATAAATACTGACTCTACCAATTCTCCAATTCATTTACAACTGGTTAGGATCATCTCTGTCTTTTTACTTTTAGAAAAGATTTTATTTATTTATTTGAGAGAGAAAGAAAGAGCATGAGCAGGGGTGAGCTAGGGGCAGAGGGAGAGGGAGAAGCAGATTTCCTGTTGAGCAGGGAGCCTGACCCAAGGTTCTATCCCAGGACCCTGAGATCATGATCTGAGCCAAAGGCAAATGCTTAACCTCAACTGAGCCACCCAAGTGCCCCAAATATTATCTCTGTCTTAAGATTTCATGGAGTTTATATTATTAGAGCTTGTATAATGTCTACATAAATCAATATATCTTCGGCCACAATAGCCTCATGCACAGATGGAATAATTAAAAATTTTGCTTCACCTACATACTACCTACTAATAAATGGGGCAACAATTTTCCAATTATTTGGGACATCTTCCAGGGTATCTCACTTGTGCTCCTCTCAAAATTCTGACCTTCCACAATGTCAGCTGTGAAAACCTCAGCTGTCTGATAAGCAGCCTAGAATGACTGCCACTTCTACCTGCTATGATCACCTCCCTCTTGGCACTGCCACCTCCATCTCCTTACCTCCACCAAACACCACTAGTGTTGTGAAGATCCTGGGATACTCAACATGCCAGAGCGTGTGTATTGGATTCCTGAAAGTACTAAAGGTAAGGCCTGTTTTGTGTAGAAATAGGTATCATGTGTTTCTCCCTATTTTGTGCCATATTAGGCATGTGGATCTGAAGGTAATTTTACTAGTGGCCCAACATCTTAAAGAAACTTTAGTCAAAGTACATTTTAGACCTTTACTTTTGCCTTATCTCTATCTGCTAGCCCTCCAATTTTTATCTCACTTCTCTAGACTTAAGTCCTTTTAGGTTTAAGCCTAGAAACAAGAGAGGTGATCATCATGTCATATAGAATCTTTTCTTCATTTCTGGTGACTGAGTTATGGCCTCTCATGGAGGCCAAATTTGCTTGCTTTTCTCTCTCTTTCTCACTCTCTCTCTCAACTAATTTCTCAGAGGTAAATATAATTTCAACAGTCCTTCCAACCAAACTTCTAGGTATTTCTAGAATCATGAGAAACCCAACCATGTGCAAAGCTTTATTTTCTTTTGGAACCCTCTCTTTCCACCACCCACTTTCATCAACTACTTAGAATTGTCAAACAAGAAGAACACCTGTTGTATCCTTTCTTGCCACTTCTTATCAGTGAGTAGGACATATTTTTATCCATTCAGGCTAAAGAGAATATTACTTCTTCCAAAATTTCAGAAAATGTTTTTACCTTTTTCCTGCATAATCTTCTGCAAAGGATAGTAAACTCTAAAGCTATGGTTCACCATCTTAATACAATACTTACAAACCTCTGTATCCTGAAATAATCTCGAGTTGGCCTAAATCTCTCACACTGCAGCACAAGATGAAACTCTTCTCATTGGATCCTTTATGAAAACAAAGACTGGCTGATCTGCCATTCCTCTATAGCCTAGCTTCACTCTTTAAGTAAATGAAAAATTGTCAAGTCTCTTTTTCTCCAGTGTCAGTAATTCTAGATAAGCTAACAATTTTGTTCCCCCTATGTTTCCAATTTCCCAAGAAGTCTGTTGAGATAATTCTTTGAATGATTTTCCTGTTTTCCCTTGACTTTTGATTGGACAAAGAAACTATACTTGCTTTGATCTTCCTTTATGAGCCCTATTTTCTGGTGTCTTCCTGGTAATAATACCACCCACTTAGATTTTTGTTCTTTCCTCTCTAGTTCTGTTCTTACTATAACAGATCACTAAAATTTGATGTTGATCACTCTCATGGAGGGTCAATGACAATAAAGGCAAGAATTACTTTCCTAGGGATATGAGTAAGTAATAACTTAATAGTCACTCCTGGCTTCCAAAAAGACAATAATTCAACCCTCAGAAGAAAGAATGGACGGAATATAGACAAGTACCTTTTTAAAAAAAATATATTGAGTTACAAAACTGGGTCCATACGAGGTTCAAAATCATTGAGGTATTTGCAAGATTATCCCTTTCCCAGAGAAAACTCCTTAAAATAGTTGACTTTGTAACAAATTTCTCTTGTTGTATGGATGGTTTTTTCTTACTATCACATAGTAATTTGATTATGACAGTTAAATGACATGACCTATATAATTGGTTTGTGGAAATAAATAGGAGCAGAGAAGGAAAGAAATAGCAGCACTGGGAGAGTCTGGAATGTCATACGTGAAGAGATGGACTTTGTGTGGGGGTCAAGTAACCACGTCCAGTGCAGATATCTGCAGATTAGTCAATAGGATGAAGTTTCAGATCAAAACATGCTTCAATAAAATTTCTGAGCTTTTATGCTGAGCTGAAGATGCAATAGGAAGGGATTCTCCTTAGTTTTCTTTTCTTCTCTCAGGTTTAACAAGAGTAGATGCATTGAGCAAAGAGAAATTAAAGAGAAAATAAACAATGACCTTTCAGGATAGTGAGGGAACTTAAATATGGAATTTCCATGAGCTCTGTCCCCAGGAAGGCACATTTCTGACAACTACAGGACACTGTAGATCCAGAATGGGTAGTTAGGTTTCTTTGTCTCAAGTAAACCCATCCCTCATCAATGAGACTCTATCTGTGACTGTAAAGAAAAATAATAAGCAAAACCATCCAAGTAATAAAAATCTGAGCATATTCACTCTTCCAAAAGTCTATGTCCTTATCCTCACATAGAAGCCAGTCATCTTTAGGGAAAATAAATAATGTTTGAGGGTCAAGTGAAATTTTTCTATCTAGTCATGTCAGAGAATGAAAAATCACTGCTCAGATGTTCTTTTATAGGCAGCATTTTTATATCTTTCCATTATGTTAATAATGACTCAGACCTTTATTTCACAAAGCTGGGGCCATGCCAACATTTTGCATTTTATGCTAAGCTATCTTTTTCAGTTAGTTAAAAAAAGAGAGAGGTAAAATAAATAAGCTAAGTAATTAATCAACCACTTAATAGACATTGATGTAGTGTCTCTTATATGTCAGGTGCTGTGCTAGAATATAGGGAGAAGAGGGATGAAACCCAAGCCAGGTGCTCGAGTGGCTATGTTTAACAGAGTGATCCTATAGACGGATAAAACAGTGCGACATCATGATAAGAGTCACAGATCTATCACAAATAACACACATGCATGAGGAAGTTTTTCCAAAACAAACACAGGCTTTTTGGCAAGCATCCTTTAACTTAGAGAGAGAGGGTTTTTTTTGTTTTTTTGTTTTTTTTTTTTTTTTTTTAGACAAGTAACAGGGTGGGTGATATTCCAGGCAAAGGGAACAGAATGGGCAAAGTTACAAATGATCCTAAAAACATGGGGCACCTAGGGAACTGTGAGCAGTTTGGGTTGACTGGAGTTGTAGAATAGAAGAAATGATAAGAAAGGTCAGATTACCAAGGGTCTTAGATGCCCCTTAAGGGACATTTTAACTATTCATGGAGGCCATGGAGGACCATTAAAATTTTAGCAGGGTTCTGGCACAATCAGAGAATATAACAGAGAGGACTTTGGGCCCATACGGAGGGTGGCAGGACATGACATTTGGGCTGAATGGTGGTAACAAAGATTTGAGTTACTAAGGATCTGGTAACTGAGCAAAGGAAGGAGTTGTGGATGATTCATGTTAGTTTTTGAAAATAGTCACCCTTACTCAGAACATCATTAAATTTCTGGGGTTTACTTGTTTTCAGTTCTGAATTTACCTCATTTTTTGTGCTTGAGGCAAGTGTCTTCTACCTATGAGACCGGGCTGTTGAGTGAGGTGGGGAAGCATTAATGAACAACCAGAGAAATTAGACGTCCAGAGATTAGGTTGGAAGAGGACTCCCAGGGCCCTTTTTTTCCAGGACTGCTGTGTGAACAAATTAGTGATTAGCTAAGGCCAAAAGCGAGTGTGATTATGAATGCAATATGCAAGATTGGGTTGGATAGACCAGATGTTTCCCAATTTGCTTAGAGAAACCAAAGCCTTAGAGACAGGTTTGGAAAAAGCCACTAGGGACCACTAACCTGTGACAATGGTCGATTACCTTGATAATGATCTTTCCTCTCCACAAAAGTTTCCAACAATAGGGAATGTGGAAACATAAAACCCACGTGCCTAGTCAAGCCAATGTTTAGCTAAACTGGGAACAACACACAAAGCATTTTTAAAGCCTCTATTGTGATCCTGTGACCTTCCTAAGGGTAAGGGAGGGATGTGGTTATCCAGTTGGATTTAAAACCCTTTTCACTATACAACCAGCCTTATATTCTTTTTTTTTTTTTTTAAGTTTTTATGTCTTTATTTAGTGGAGAGACTGAGACAGAGATAGCGACATGGATAGCATGAGAAAGCACAAGTGGGGAGAGGGAGAAGCATGGGGGGACCCCTAGGATCATGACTGAGCCAGAGGCAGATGTTCAACCAACTGAGACAGCCAGGCGTCCCCCAGCCTTATATTCTTGCTGAAATTCCTCAGCCGGAAAACCCACCAGATCACCACCCCTCCCTGCCTAAAGTAGAGAGCGGTAACGATCCTCATGCTTATTATTTGGGCCGGAGGCACAGCTTTTTGTTTTAAAGCTTCTTAGAGATATTTAGTTTGGCCAGCCGGACAGAAAGCACCATTTCCAAACTTTGATGACATAAACTGCTGCCAGCTTTTACATATACCGTTGGTACCATAGGACCAGGTGAGTGAAAGAAAATAGGGGAACGTTTTAAAAGACAAGAAAATAAAACTTGCCAAGATTTAGAACCTGACTCCTTGGAATGATGGCTGGATCCGCAGATCAGAGTCACCTGGGAGCTTAGAAATGCACATTGCTGGGCGCTACCCCAGGCCTTCTGACCTAGCATCAGCATTTTAACAGGCTTGTCTAGGTGATTCTTGTGTGGTCCCTTAGAGAGCCACATGGGAGGTTTCGGAAAGCAGGCTGGAGCAAGAGTAGCCAAGCGGTCTTTTCCTTTTAGACTTCTAACCTTATAGTTTTGGTTTCTGTCTTACTCTAAGGCAGAGACATTTATTTGTTTGTTTGTTCAAGTAGCATGAACTTCTTCAGCTGTCTGGTAAAGCCCATGAATCCTTCTAAAGAATAGTTTTGTTTTGTTTTTTTAAAGATTTTATTTATTTGACAGAGAGAAACACAGCCAGAGAGGGAACACAAGCAGGGGGAGTGAGAGAGGGAGAAGCAGGCTTCCCGCCGAGCAGGGAACCCGATGTGGGACTCGATCCCAGGTCTCCGGGATCATGACCTGAGCCCAAGGCAGTCGCTTAACCAACTGAGCCACCCAGACGCCCTAAAGAATAGTTTTTAAGTAATATAAATAAAGATAAAATAAAGAAAGCCAATTATACTGAGATACTATTATTAAATAAATAAGTAAAAAAAGGAACTGAGACCTGAATTCTACCAAACATTTTTTTTAGAGGTTTTATTTATTTGACAGAGAGAAACACAGCCAGAGAGGGAACACAAGCAGGGGGAGTGAGAGAGGGAGAAGCAGGCTTCCCACTGAGCAGGGACCCCAATGCGGGGCTCGATCCTGGGACTCTAGGATCATGACCTGAGCTGA
>PITA01009917.1:0-74791 GCA_004023965.1 Spilogale gracilis
TTTTTATGTTATGCATATTTTACAATTTTTTTTTAAAGCCAGTGATGATGGGGAAAATTGTTTATCATCCTAGTTTCCCTTGAAAGTCTTTGAAATCGCCAGTAAAGCCTTCCAAACCATGTTTTTGCAAACACAGCCTGCATGGGGTACATGTGTGTGGGGGTGCTGGGGACCCAGGAGGGCATAGTTGGGGTCTGAGCCCAGGGGGCTCACCACACATGGGGACCCTGGGGGACCAGCAGGCAGGTCTGTCTGTGTCCTCTGAAGAGCGGTTTCAAGTTCTTGCTCTTTCTGTCTTGCTGGGGATATGGGTCTCTGTGTGTATGAGCAGACGTATGCACGGTAGGACCCGGTAGGCTTCCCCGTTACACGAACAAGACTTTGTGAAACCACCAGAGTGATCAGGTGTGTTGGAGTAGCCCTTTAAACTTGGCTGGACAGGTGTGTGCCTACTCATGGCCCCTTTGAGTCATGCAATATTTGGCTCATTGTGCCAACGGCCTTATGTTCAATTAGTGCTCTTGCAGCTCACGCAAATCCTTAGAAACGCATCCCAAGAAAAGCATCTACAGAGGAAAAGAGGAAGGTTTGCTTCGACAGGAACTGTAAGCAGGAACGAAATCCAGAGTGTCATAGATGGCCAACAAAAGGAGACTGGCAAGGATGTTCCATGCACTTATCAGTGGGGTGTTTGCTGTCATTGGGATGGTGGCAAAGAGGGCTCAGTGGTGTGGGAGAGAAAACTGCACACGGAGTCTGCTTATTGGAGCGATAAGACTGCACACTGGCACTGAAAAGGGTGTCCTTGATGTGCCTCTGGACAGCTGTCCCTGTTGTTGTGTCATTCATTCGAGCTCAGTCGTCACACACAGTCTCAAGGATGAGAGGCCCCAGGGACACCTGGACAGATCCCAGGGCTGCAGTGGGTGGTGGGCTCAGGGGCATGTTCACCCAGGACAAGGCCCCTGAGGGGGTGCCAGTGCCTTGTGCTGGTGCACAACCAAGAGGGGCCAAGCCACTCTCTGCAGCAGGAACTGCAAAGACCACTCTCTGACCTGTCCAGGTGAGGGTCCCTTGCCCAGGCTGAGCCACTCACCAGTCCCAGGCTCACACTGGACCTGCCCGCCTGGTGGCCTCCCAGTCCCTAGGCCTCATGCTGGCCTGGGTCTCCCTGTGCGTGTGTCCTGTAGGAACAGCCTGGTTCGCTCACTGCTGCACCCCATGGTCTGGCCCTCACCGGGCACATACATAGTGAGTGCTCAGTCAAGGAGCATGGTGTTCAAGTGATTCAGGGGGGCAGGTGAGAAGAGAAGCCTGAGATGACACAGTTGCACAGGGGGATGGGGCCACAGGCCTGCCTTCCAGCAGGAGAAGCTCCAAGACTTAGCCCCACATGCTGACCCCTCATCTCAGCCTGTAGCCCTCCCACCCTTCAGAGGAGGAGAGGAAAGCTCGCTGAGAAAGGTGGGTGCCCAGCTCACACGCTGAGTACCTGGTCGAGCTGGGTCTTGAGCACAGGTGTGACTGAGCCCCAGTCTCCATTACTCTCCACCAGCTGGACCCTGATGCTGGCATCCCCAAACCACAGCGTCCAGGGGATGTGGGCAGACTCCGGAAGTGTGACCAGCAGTGCCCAGGGCCTGGGGAGAGAAGCATGCACTGGCTGGCTGAGGGTGTCACCTCAGCCCTTCCTGGGACTGGCCAGCCCTCGCACACATGGCATTTGGCCCCTTGGCACCAGCCCCGGGTGCTGTGTCTCCTTCTCAGTTCTGACCCTGGCTCTGGACCCAAGTCCACCCCCCTGCTGCCTCTGTCGGTTGGGTCTGCCTCCTGGGTATCTATTTCCTTTCCTGGTGGCCAGAACACCAGGCTTTGTGGGTGTTCCCGCAGTAAACCACGCCTTCTGATGAATACTGACGTTGATACTAAGACCATGAGAGAGGCTCCGCCCATACCTGGCCAAGGGGCGGGCACTAGCCCATGCTGGGCCAATCAGACATTGCCACCTTGAAATATGCACCTGAAGGGGGCATGACCAGAAGAGGCAGGCCTGGGAGGGCTTGGCTTCTGAGTCACAGCTGAGCACTCACCTCCCTACATGAGCTTCTGCCTCAGTTTCCCTGCTCACTTCCCCTACTCCCGCTGCCCAGCTCCCACTCATGAGGCGCATCAGTCTCCTTGCGTTTGGGTCTCTAAGCCCAGCATCTGAAGGTCCTGGGGCTCCCGCGACAGTTACTAGTAATGAGGCAGCCAGTCTCTGGGGGAGCACCCTCCTCGCCCCAGGAAAACCACTTTGCAGGTGGCCACCCTTCCTTCTGGGGTATCGTGCTGTCAGACCAAGAACCCACCTGCTGCTGGGGTCTAGTACTGGACGACTTCTTGGGACTATGTGGCCTAAGCCTAATTCCTGTATGGGACACAGGGGGAAATGTCTGCAGGGACAAGTGTTGGACCAGGTGGAATTACAGGGAGGGTACAGACGTAGAGGATAACTTTTCTCTCATTCCCCAATGTTTTTTTTAAATTTTTTTTAAAAAGATTTTATTTATTTGACAGAGAGAAACACAGCAAGAGAGGGAACCCAAGCAGGAGGAGTGAAAGAGGGAGAAGCAGGCTTCCCGCCAAGCAGGAAGCCCGATATGGGACTCGATCCTGGGTCTCCGGGATCATGACCTGAGCCGAAGGCAGTCGCTTAACCAACTGAGCCACCCAGGTGCCCTCATTCCCCAATGTTTGACAGAGATATGTGTACTCCAAATATCTAACTTTCATCTTCACTGGACAACAGAAAAACACCTGGCAAGAGGCTGGCAAGGGCCCTGAGGTTGTCCCGAGGGTGAGGTGCATAGAGAGAGGCCACGAAAGAGCACAGCTCCCCTGGACTCCTGGGGGTGCTGACCACATGCTCAGACCTTCCAAGTTTAAGGAATGCCAGGACTCCTGATTTATATGCTGGTATCCTGTTTTTTTTTACTTATTATTTTCTTTTTCTTAGAGCGGGGAGCAGAGGGAGAAGGAGAGAATCTCAAGTAGACTCCACTCCCAGGAACCCAGTGTGGGGCTCCATCTCAACCCTGAGATCATGATCTGAGCTGAAATCAAGAGTCAGATGTTCAACCAACTGAGCCACCTGGGAGCCCCAGGTGATTTTAAAGATGGCAACTCAACTTATTAAAAAAAGAAAATCACCATAGGGACCTCAGCATGGGACATAAGCATATTTAGAAACAACATCTCTAGCTCCCAGGTGGCCAGTCTCCAAGCCCTGTTCTGCTGTCAAGTCCCCTGGTAGTGCTGGCTGGCATTAAAACACCTGCAAAGAATGGAAAGCCATGTAGAATCCATGGAAGAAAAGCACGTGGCTGGTCAGCAAAGTGTGCTCTGGAGGCTGGAGAGGAGATGGGCTCCCAAGCATCCGTCCCTGGCTGGGCACTGGGCTGGGCCTGGCTGAAGGGACAGAGACAGAGGATGCCCCTAGAGGATGATCCTTGGCTGTGTGAAGAGTCTCCTGGGCTTTTCAAGTGCCTTCATATGCTGAGAATGGGAAAAAGAACCCCTCTCCTCTTCCATTTCTGGAGAGGAGCCTGGAGATCAAGTGCACAAAGCACCCAGCACAGTGCCTGTGACTGCTACATGGGTCGCCATCCCAACTGCTAATGGTGCTCTGGGCCAAAAAAGCTTGTCCACTGGGCTCCGGCGATTTACCAGGGCTTCCAAGCTGGCTGTGGCCTGGACAGCCCACTAACCTGATCTTCCAGCCCTGGGGCCAAAGCTCCTGAGAGTAGCCATCACAGCTGCCAATGCAGCCTGGCAAGCTAACGAATGCCCACAATGCCCAATCAGAGCCTTCTGCCCTTGCCTGAACAAGTAGCAGAATTTTACACATTTATACATTCTCATCCCACCACCCCTCCCCCATTACCACTTTTAAAAAATTCTGGGAGGGGCGCCTGGGTGGCTCAGTGGGTTAAAGCCTCTGCCTTCAGCTAAGGTCATGATCTCAGGGTCCTGGGATGGAGGCCCACATTGGGCTCTCTGCTCAGCAGGGAGCCTGCTTCCTCCTCTCTCTCTGCCTGCCTCTCTGCCTACTTGTGATCTCTCTCTCTGTCAAATAAATAAATAAAATCTTAAAAAAAATTCTGGGAAATGATGCTTAACGTGAAATTTACCATTGTAACCATTTTCAAGGGTACACTTCAGCCACACCAAGTATGCTCACATGATTGTGCAAACATCATCACTCCCCATCTCCAGAACCTTTTCATCTTCCCCAACTCAAACCCCAAGTCCATTCAGCAATCACACTGCATCCTCCCCTCCCCCCCACCCCACAAGCCCCATTCCACTTCCTGTCTCTAGGAACTGTTCTAGGTACCTGTATGAGCCCAACCATTGGTGTTTGTCCTTTTGTGACCAGTTTATTTCACTTCACATCACCTCCTCAAGGTTCGCGCGTGCTGTATTGTGGGTGAGAATGTACTTCCTTTTTTAAAGACTGAATCATATTGCATATATATATATATATATATAATATGCACACACACACACATGCACACACACACACACATATGCACACACACACATACCCCATGTTTTCCCTATCCTTTCATTCAACCTTCGTCATACCATTGTCCACACTTGCTGCACTATTTTAGTATTTCAGCCATTTTTTGGTATTTTTTTGTATTTTTGATAGCAGCCATCTGTTAGGGTGTGAGGGGACATCTCATCATGAACCTTGATTCTGATTTTGTATTTTGCTCGTGACTGGGGATGGTGGGCATCTTCTCTTGCTCTTTGGCCACTTGTATATATACCTTCAGAGAAATGTCTATGCAAACACTTGGCTCACTGTTGAACTGACCGAGGTCATGAAGCTTTGTTTTCCTCCAGAAATTTTACAGTGTGTGGTCTTACGTTTAGGTCTTTGATTTGTTTGGAGTGAGTTTTTGGGTATGTGGTATTAGTTAAGGATCCAACTTCATCATCTTACCTGTGGATATCCGGTTTTCCCAGCACCATTTGTTGAAAAGATTGTCCTTTCTCCACTGGATGGTCTTGGCACTATTGTTGAAAGATCATTTGACTCAATATATAGGGATTTGTTTCTGCGCTGTCTGTTCCATTCCATTGGCCCGTATGTCTGTCTTTATGCCAGGACCACACTGTTTCGATTACCTTAGCTTTGTAGAGAACCTGGAAGGGCAGTCCTTCCAACTTTGTTCTTTCCCAAGATTGCTGTGGCTGTTCAGGGTCCTGTTAGTCTCTGGATGAATTTCAGGATGGATGTTTCTATTTCTGCAAAAAACACCACTGGAGTTTTGATAGGGATTACATTACATTTGTAGATTGCTTTGGATAGTGTTGACATCTTTTCTTTTTTTTAAGATTTTATTTATTTGACAGAAAAACAGCCAGAGAGGGAACAGAAGCAGGGGGAGTGAAAGAGGGAGAAGCAGGCTTCCCGCCGAGCAGGGACCCTGATGTGGGACTCGATCTCGGGTCTCTGGGATCATGACCTGAGCTGAAGGCAGTTGCTTAACCAATTGAGCCACCCAGGCACCCCAACAGTGTTGACATCTTAACAATATCAAGCCTTCCAATCCACAGATGCAGGGTCTTTCCATTTATTGTGTCTTCTCTCATTTCTTTCAGCCACGTTTTATACTTTTCACTATGTAAGTCTTTCATTTCCTGGGCTGAGCTTATTCCTAACTATAAGCTCCTAAATCTATTCTTTGTGATGCTATTATAAGTGGGATTGCTTTCTTAATTTCCTTTTTTGATTGTTCATTGTTGGTGTGTAGCAACACAACTGTTTTTTTTGGTGTTGATTTTGTATCCTGCTGGTTTGCTAAATGAATGTTCAATAGGTGTGTGTGTGTGTGTGTGTGTGTGTGTGTGACAGTGTGTGTATTTAGGGTAAGATCATATCATGTGCAAAGAACTAATTTTACTCCCACCTTTCTGATTTGAATGGCTTTATTTATTTATTCTTTTTTTTAAGATTTTATTTATTTATTGGACAGAGAGAAACACAAGCAGAGCGAGTGAGAGAGGGAGAAGCAGGCTTCCCGCCGAGCAGGGAGCCCGATGTGGGGCTCGATCCCAGGTCTCCGGGATCATGACCTGAGCTGAAGGCAGACGCTTAACCAACTGAGCCACCCAGGCGCCCCTTATTTATTTATTCTTGTGCGGGCTAGAACGTCTAGTCCTTCGTTGGATAGCAGTGGCAAAGTGGGTGTCCTTGTGTCGCTCTTGATCTTAGTGGAAAGGCCTTCAGTCCTTCATCATTGAGGACAGTGCTGTCTGAGAGTATCTTAATTTCTCCCTCATTCTCAAAGTACAGTTTTGCTGCATATAGGGTTTTTGGTTGACAATTTTTTTACTTTTTGACACTCTGACTATATTAGCCCACTGCCTTCTGGCCTCCAAGGTTTCTGATAAAGAAATCTGCTGATAATATTCTTGAGGATTCCTTGTAATGACAAATCACTTTTCTCTTGCTGTTTTCAAGATTCTGTCTCTCAACAGTTTGATTATGATGTGTTTCAGTGTGAGTTTCTGGGTTTATCCCACTTGGGACTCATTGACCTTCTTGTATATTTATATTCATGTCTTTTATCAATTTTGGGAAGTTTTTAGCCATTATTTCTTCAAATAACCTCTCTGTCCCTTCTCTCTGTTCTCTTTTTGGTACTCTCACAACATGTATGTTGGTCTTCTAATGGTGTCCCACACATCCCCTAGGTTCTGTTTATTTTTTTTTCAGTCATTTCCCCCCCTGTCCCTCAGAAACAGTCATTTCAATTGTCCTATGTTCAAGTTCACTGATTTTTATGTCCGCTCAAATCTGCTTTTGGGAACTTCTAGTGAATTTCTCATTTCAGGTATTTTTTCTTTTCAGTGTATTTTTCTGCACCAAAAATTTCTTTTGGGTTCCTTTTTATGTTTTCTATCTCTTTATTGATATTTCTATTTTGTTCATAGTCTTCTTGACTATCCACCTTTAACTTTAGCTCTCTGAACATCTTTGAGACGGTCATCTTAAAGTCTTTGCCTAATCAGTTCATCATCTCATCTTTCTTAGGGATGGCTTCTCATGGCTTCTCTGATTAATTCTCCTACCCCCTTAATAGCCCATTCCTTCCTGTTTCTTTGTAGGTCTTGTGATCTGTTGTTGTTGTTGTTGAAAAATAGGATGTTTGAATTACATAATGTAGTAACTCTAGAAATCATATTTCTGTAGGGGTTTCTGTTTTTTGTTTTTGCTTTTTATTATTGTAGAGTGCCTCTCTGCCAAGATCAGATGAGGTATAAATTTAGGTCCTTTGGGTTTTCTCTGAGCCCATACATTTCTTTGGGCATGTGTGTAACTTTCTAAATTCCTTTGTATACATGGTTGCTTTTGAATAGCCTAATTCTTAAATTTCTGGCTCCCAAAAAAGGAAAAAGGGAAGCATGAAGGGGGGAAAGTAACAGCTTCTGCCTCTTTTAATCCCCGTATCTCCTTCAGCCAGTACAGTCGTAGCAATGGTGGCCTGCCTCCGTATTCACACCTCTGTGACCAGAAACAGCAAGTATCAGAACACACATTCCCCAGTATTTGCAGGACAAGGAGCTTATTGCCCACTTGGCTCCCGCAGCTGTGGGGTAAGCCAATCCAGGAACACGTGCACGGCTGCTGCCAAAAGCCTGTGGGCTGGAAGACGGGTGGCTGCTACTGTGTGAAGAACTTAAATTGAGGAAAATGAAGCTGGAAGTCTTTGAATATGCTCCAGAGTTCTAAGACAGTTACATCAGAGGGATTCTGCCAATTCAGCGGTCTAGCTGGTGGAGTTTTGGTGCTTCTTGCTCTGCTGTCTTTGCAGATACCCCCCTCTTCCCTTTGTATCTTTTACTGGACATTGTTAGTGGATTTTATATGTGGATTTTTAGATCACATTAGTTCTAACAGTCTTACTTTTCCAGAAGACAATTAGGTCTACAATTAATAATGATTTAATCTATTCCCTTCTGGTGGTTAAACCTCACACACTTTTCTTGTCATAATGCATTGGACAGAACTTTCCAGGACAAACAAAGAGAATAATGCTGGTGAGAATAAGCATCTCATATTGTTTCTTCTTTTTATCAGGACCAGGTGTGCAATGGGGGTTGAGCTGAGTCCCCCTGCAGAGTTTTGGGAAGAACTGGGGCCACACAGCTCCTATGTGTGTGTGTGTGTGTGTGTGTGTGTGTGTGTGTGTGTGTCCTGAAAACCCCAGATCTTTCCCTTTCCCTGTCATGAGAATGAATGCCTACTCCAGTCCAGCTGGTTCTTCTCAGGGCCCATGTTTCAGCCTTGTCCAGTTTTTTTATCTGGACAATCCGTGCAGAGCCTGCAGGGGCTCCAGAAGAAGCCTGAATTACAGGTTTCCTCACTGGGTCTGCACCAGACTTACTCCCCAGGTAGCGGGTGGGAGTGTCAGTCACATCAGGGCATTATTTAAAGAGCCAAATGGGCATCTTGTCAGTCCCTGTGCCCTTGGGGGTGGTGAGAGCTGAACTTGGAGCCTTTTCCAATGGTCCTGGATGAAATGTCTGTGCCACCTAACCCAGGCAGTTTCTATGCCCCAGAGATTTCAGTTCAAGAGAAAACATGTGTCTTGATTTATAAGGCTTTTGTTTGCACATGTCACTAAATCTTTAACACAACCATATGGGAATGATAGCCCTCTCCACCGACGAGAAAGCCTGCACCCTAAAAGGTAAAGTGGGGTGTGCAAGGTTAGCAGCTGTTGATTAGTAGCCCAGACCGTTGAGCTCCTGACCAGGCCCAGCTCCTGGTGCTGGCCCTGGGAGGGGAAACTGGCAAAGGCTGAGTGGGAGGTAGATGTGGTCTGGAGATGCAGCAAGGGAGCTGGGCTCAGGGACTAGGGGCTTGGGGAGGGCAACCTGAATACCGGGAACCCCAACATGGCTTGGCTTTCAGGAGGCAGGGAGCCTGCTGAGCAACCCCTAATGGACTCAGCTGAAGAGGAAACCTCAGTCTATAGTCAAGTTCTTCTCAACTCTCACAGGTGACCAAGGTTAGGGCCCTGGACCCTGCCAACTCATGTCCTGCTTCTCCGAGCAGTGGCAGGATCTTGTCCAGGGCCCCAAAATGCTGTGGTTCCCCATTTCTCCCTCCCCAACAAAGCCTGGGGCTGAAACACTCTTCTAATTCCAACTTGGGTCCCGTGAAGGGCTTCTCTCTATCTGCTCTGGAGGCACTAGGCCCTCTCCCAGGCCCTTTCCCTGGGGTTCTGCTTGCCCAGGCTGGGAATGCACCTGGCCTTTCCTTTAGGAGGCCACCTGACACACTTGGCCTGATGGAGCGAGGGGAGGACTGGCTGGCCTGAGTTATTTTTATGTGCCATATGGCCCTTAGCTCCTGCTGACAGAGCCTGCTGCTTCTAGATCTCAGGAAGCTCTGGTTTCTGAGAGCTCAGGGCCCAGCTCACAGCCAATCTGCCAAGTGCAGGTTGATGCCACCAAGACCCAGCCCAGGTAGGTAACTGAAAATAGAGCTTTTCAAAGAGGGAAATGCTGGCCTCTCTCCTGCTCCGTAACCCATATAGTCCCTCACTCTTGGTTTCTAGCCTCAATTATTTCCTGAGGATACACTTCTATAAGAAGAGGCACTGAGCTGAAAGATGCCAGTCGTTTCAAGGAATCAAAATACACTGCCCAATGGCTCCCCAGAACCACAGTGAAGGGGGTTTATTTTAGGCTCCCAACCATCATTCTTCGTGACTTCCCGGAAGCCCTCCCCACTGGCTGGAACCCCGGTTAGAGTCAGGGTGGGGGACTAACTGGGTCCTGGCCAGTGACAGCACAACATCTCCTCCCCTTGCCCCTGACCAGGGACCCAGGTTATCCAATCAGAGTAAACCCCGGGCCTTGTTGGGAGATCACCACAGAGACATATTCCCTTGATACTTTTTCCTCTCTATACTTTTATAAAAATTCAATACAAAAGAGCATATAAACACATTTTATAATATAAATAATAAAAATATTTAAATAATATTTTATTTAATAATTTAAACAGTAAATATTCAAATGTTTTAATTTAATTTAAATAATAATTTAAATATTTAAATAATAAATTTTTATTATTATAACTGAATGAACATCTGTGAACTGATACCCAGCCTAATATGAAAAGCATTCTCAGCACCTTATGCACCGTCCCAAATGAAGCTGACTTCTCAACCCTCAGCTCTAGGTAATGACCATCCTTTTGTGCTGTTTCCTTGTTTCTCATTATAATTCTACCTGTGTATTTATCCTAAACCGCCTGGTCTTGAAAAACAGAGGGCAGGCACCCTGGACAGAGGCTCTAGGAGGGGGTGAATGGAACAAAGAGTCTTGGGTCGTGGTCTGACTTCCCCTTCCCTGGGAGTTGACAAGGCCCCTCTGGGGAAGTTGCAAGCAAGGTCACGAGTGAGGCTTGGGCAACACGGGGCTCTTCACACTGGGGCACTTAGCAAGACTGAGGTGTGGACCAGGCACTGGACAGGCAGCAGAAGTACAGTCAGAGGGAAGGGACTGCCTCCCGCTCTCAGGGAAAAGCTGAGAACTTCTGGGAGGGACACGCATGCGCTCAGCAGAGCATTGGGGAGAGACCCTCGGGAGCACATGATTAAGACAAGCCAAGTCCTCATGAGAACCTGGGCCAAACCATCCTGGGTGTTCTGTCCTTGGTTTAAGATGACCTGGTGGAAGTTGGAGGGGTGGTCTTCATGATGCCAAGCTGTCTCTGGGGTCACACAGTTGCAGGACAGCTCAGCACTCTCCATATGTGCTGCAGAGCTGCTGTCCCGGGAGCGCTCCCTCATCCTCCAAGGCATCCCTTCCTCATCTCCTGTGTTGTGTTTCCTTCTTTCTGTACCTTCTGTACTTCCTCATTCTTCTTGGTTTTTTCTTTCATATTGATGGAGCACATCCTCCAATAGCATCTTGAGAAGAGATGCTTAGGAAAATGTTTTTAAGGCCTTACATGTCTGGAAATGGTCTCACTTTACCATCACACTTGTTAGTATGATTGAAAGCTCAGCAGGGTATAGAATTCTAAAGTAGAAATCACTTTTCTCCAGATTTCTGAAGGCATTATCTTCTGGCTTCTCTCTGTAGGCTTTGTAGATTTTTTTGGATCCCAGTAAAGTGACCTGCTATTCTGGCTTTCCCAGGACCATCCTCACTGTGGCATTAAAAATCCATATCCTAAGAAATCCTCAGTCCCAGGCAAATTGAGATGGGTGTTCACCCCAGTCCTAAGTGTTCTGTATGTTTACAATGATGCACCTTGCTATGGGTTATTTCCTTGTGTGGAGCCCTTCTTACCATCTTCTGTGGGAAACTCATGCTCTTCAGTGCTGAGACATTTAATTAAGTGATTTCACTGAAAACTTCCTCCTTTTTCTTTGCTTGGGACTCTTAGTACTCATGTTGGACCTCCTGGACCTGTCCTTCAATTTTTTATCTTTTCTCTCCTATTTTCCATTTAAGAACAACAACAACAACAACAACAAAACATATTGCTCTACTTTCTGAGTTTTTCAGTTTTGTATTCCAAACCTTCTATTGTTTACTTCTGTTGATACGTTTTTAATTTCTATAAGATATTTTTTCCTTTCAAGGTTTCTTTTTAAATGTATGAAGCTCTGTTCTTTTCTCATAGATGTGAATTCTTCTCTCACCTCTCTGAGGATATCAGTAATCTAGTTTTATTAGAAACTTTCTTCTCTCCTACATTGCCTTGGTTCACCCCAATTTGCCTTTCTCCCTCATTTGTCTTGATCAACATGTGCCCTGTGGGAGGCTTCCTCAGGTGTCTTGGAATCCGTGGCTCTCAGATAGAGAGTAAGAAGCTGGTTGGACACTCTGAAGGAGAGGGCAGGGCTTGGGGAATATCTCATGGTGGAGGAAATCTGGGTGGGCTGCCTACGGAAGGAATTCTGGTACTGAGGCTGGAAAAAGGAGCTGTAGGCCCAACTGCTTACTTAATCTGACCTCCCAGGCTACTCTGTCACTGGTTACTCATCCAACCTGCTGTCCAGCTTCCTAGAGTTTCTTGCTGTTGCTGCTAATCCTATTCTCTCTGTCCATGTGAGTGCCTTTAGCAAGGGTCCTATTACTGTATTTTAGTGGAGGTCTCAGTGTGGGGGTTGCTCTGTTCCCAGCAGGAATGGAGATTGAGCAGATGAAGGTCTGAGCTGCTAGGAAGGCTCCTTCCTGCCCCCGCAAGGTAAGTGGACCTGAGAGGGGGCAGGAAGAAAAACTGTGAGCACAGTGTTTGAGATCCAGCTTGAGCCCAAAGTTAGCCCTGCTGGTAGGTTTTTTTTTTTTGGCATGTGAAACAGTAAATTCCACCCCCCCCTTTTTTGGTCAATTTGACTTGGGCCTGTGTCACCAGAAATGGAAAGGATTTGATGCCCCCCCAAATTTCTCCAATGACACTTCTGCCTGCAGGGCTCACGATGGCTCACTTGTGACCTCCTTCACCCCACAGAAGATGGCAAGGTAGTACCAGTGGAATTCTTTGCTGACTTGGAGGTGTCTCTTGTAGGTTCCCACTAGCAGCAGGTGGCTCCGTCCAGCACCCCTCTCAGGTCCTGCTGCAAGAAGCCATTTGATGCTGCCTGGGCCCGAGGAGCAGAGAGGGGTCAGTGAGGGCTCTGGGGTCCAGTCAGGACACTGCGTCCTTCCATGTGGTTGGGCACCCCCTGCTTCCCACGCACCTGGGCATGTTGTTCTGGGGACTGAGACCTCTTTCTCCAGGCTGTGCAAGGGGTGGGCTCCATGCTGGGAAGGATGTTCTCTGTGTTGGTGACACACACTGGCCACACTGGGGTCCCTTCACCTGGCTCCCTGGAGCAGAACCTCCCCAGAAAGACCCTCTCATCGATTCCCATCCTAATACAGTTCCAGGATTGTCCACATCATCCAGGTCAGCCTGGCTCCCTACTGCAGATAAGCCTTATACAATATGCCTGTCACCGAGGGTACAGTGTTAGGAAAACTTTTAAAAATGCCTTTAAATCTGAGAAATAGAAAGTTAACCTCTAGCTAGGAGCACAAAGGTGGAATTAAGAAGAGTACATCCTTCAGGAAGGGCAGCGATAATCCACCCACAGCTTAAGGACCTGCCAGTTGGGTCCCTTCCCCTGAAAAGTTGGGGATACTGAAAGGAGGAGGGGCATCACTTAAGGGAGTAACAAGTTTCCAGTTTCCCCGCCTGTGCCCCCGCTCCAAGCCCCCCAGCCTGTGAACCAAACTCTTACTTAGGAGAGGGAGGGGCTGCAGTTGGGGGAGGGAGGGTTGCAGAGAACCCTGGGGCCTGTGCAGCCCAGTCTGAGGAGCCTCTGACACCAAGCATCTGATCCTAGCTCCCCACACTTCAGTGCCCTGGAAGTAGCTGTGGGGGAGGAGAGTGAGGAGGGGGACAGATGCCCATACTCTCCCAGGAGGGTGGGGGGATTGCCAGGAGGACAAGGGAGGTAAATCAGATCCTGTCTGGCCCTCCTCTACTGGGCTCAGCTCAGAACACAATCTGCCAGGAGCTCCCTCCCCTCCCCTCACCTGGCTGACTCCTCATTATTCAGAGCTTGCTGGGATACAGTTCCCAGAGAGGACCCTCTGTGATATGGCCATTTCTTCTTTTTTATTATTTTAAATTTTTTCTTATTAATTTTTATTTTTTCCATAACCCTGGTCATTTCTAATAAGCAATATATTCGTCCCTGTTCCTGGCACAGTGCTCCTAAAACCATTTTTTTTTAAAGATTTTATTTATTTATTTGACACAGAGAGAGATCACAAGTAGGCAGAGAGGCAGGCAGAGAGAGAGGAGGAAACAGGCTCCCTGCTGAGCACAGAGCCCGATGTGAGCCTCCATCCCAGGACCCTGAGATCATGACCTGAGCAGAAGGCAGAGGCTTTAACCCACTGAGCCACCCAGGCGCCCCCCTAAAACCATTTTAATTTCCTAAGCAGTAAGAGGGATACAGGTGTGGAGCTAGTCATAATAAACCTCTTTCAAGCACACTTGGTTTATGTTCATGAGATGACTGTTGACACGTACGGAAGGAGGTGGGGGGTGGAGCCAGTCCTGCCCCTGCCCTCTGTGGGAGGGGAGAGTGGCTGGAGTTGAGCCAACTGTCAGTGGCTAAGGACAGAATGAATCACCTGTACATAATGAAGCCCCCTCTGAAAGCCCAGAAGGACGGGCTTCTGAGAGCCTCCAGACTGGTGACCACGCAGAGACCAGGAGAGTCAGGTACTTGGACAGAGCAAGGAAGCTGCCCGACTTTCCCCAGACCTTGCCCTATGTACCCCTTCATTGGGCTGTTCATGGGCATCCTTCCCGTAGTCTTACAATAAATGGGTAAATGTGAATAAATGTTTCTGAGTCCTGGAGCCACTCTAACAAGTTAATTGAACCTGGATGGGGTGTCAGGGGAACCTCTGGTGTATCGTTAGTCTAACAGAAGCACGAGTGACAAACCAGACTTCTGACTGGTCTGCGAGGGGGGTTGGGGGAAGCCCTGTGGGGCACAGGAAGCCCCTAACCTGTGGGGTCTGACGCCGTCTCCAGGCGGATGGTGTGGGCACGGAGTTATACTGTGGGTGCCCAGCTGGTGTGGGAAGTGATGCTTTCAGCTCACGTCAGGCACACAGGCCTTTGGTGGCCCCTCGATATCACATTGCCGGGGAGATTGTCTCACATCCTTGCCCCTCCTGAGGTTTTCACGTTTGTTTGGTTACTTAGTCCTTCTGTCTCCCCATGAGATCATATCCACTTGCAACCTCCCCAGGGCCTGGACTGTGTTTGGTGGACCCCCCCAAAACACGTCTGAAACATGTGCCAGTGGGTGGATGAGTTCGTGACTGTGAGTGCTGTCACCGCGCTGTGGCCTTGGACATTTCGCTTTCCCTCTCTGGGCCTTGCAGGACTGAGGTGGAAGATCCTGTGGGGAGCTGTCTAGCTCTGGTCTGCACAGGGACACAGGGACCGTCCAAAGTCTACCGCAGTTTGGCTTCCCACTCACGGCTCTGCCTCCTTCCGGAACATTCCAATGGTGTGTTTGCTGTAGCCCCCTGGGCACAGAGGCTCCACGTGGAGGCTGGGGGTTCACTCCCCCCTGAATCTCTCCAAGTACCCGGTGACGATTGGGCTGGGCCAGGAGGTGGGCAGATGGAGGCCCAGCGACAGATATTTGCACTCCATGCCCAAACACTGGCCACCAGCCCTGAGGGTCCTTAGAGCCAGAGGACAGAACCCTCGTCCTGACTTGGATCCCCTCTGTTGCTACTCACGTGTTGTGTGTTTTCAGCCATTCTGATCTCTCTGCCTTTCCGGATACAGTTCCGGACAACCTTGTCTCGATCTACCAAAAACCCCTGCTGGGACTTTGACCAGAACTGCAATAAATGTGTAGATGAATTTGGGGAGAGTTGATGGTGTTTCAACCCATGACCACGAAATGTTTTTAATGCCACTGATTTTGACATTTATCTATATTACTTCCTTCCTTCCACCTTCTTTGGGTTGATTTTGCCCTTTTTTTCTAGCTTCTTAAGGTGAAATATGTAATTATTCATTTAAGACCTTTCTCCCCTTCTAATGTGAGAACTGGATGCTATCAGTTTCTTCTAAGGACTGTTTTAGGCACATCCCACAAATTCTTACCTTCAAATGTGATGTTTTCATGCTCATTCCATTCAAAACGTTTTCAAATTCACCCTGAGATTGCCTCTCTTCTCTGCAGAAAACTTGGGCACGGGCTCCCTAGTGTCTAAGTGTTTAGAGATTCTTCTGTTGTTCGTATGCTTTGATTACAAATCTTATACGTTACATAAAATATAATAATTATATATTCTTGATTAAATATGTATTATATTATATCCTTGTTTATATACTTTTGCCTTCTACGATTTGAGGTCATAAACAATGTCAGGCCCTTGCTTTCCTGAGCCCCTCCTTTCTAAAATCTCTAGGGTATTTTGCGGTTTCCTGGGGCTCCCCTTTTGGGTTGGCCAGCCAGAAAGCTGGGGCTTATTTCACCTTGTTCCGTTGCACACTCCCCAAGACTATGCCTGGATCTAGAGGTAGGAGGACAGAGAAACAGAGAAAAGCAGCCAGTTCCTCATGCCTCCGAGGAGGACAACAGCTCCTCTGCTGGAAGAGGAAAGTTTCCCTCATTTAGGGGGGAGGCTCATGTAGGGCCCAGGCAAGGCTCCCGGGGGCTGTGTCTGGGCGGGGGTCTGAAAAAGTGGGAGAAAATGCCTATTTTAAACATGCATATTTCCACACTCCTTCTAAATAATGAGAGATTTCTTTCCTGCTCTTTGAGCAGGATCCAGAGGGTCTGCCCTGCAGCTCTGTCTCAGGGTGCAAAGGTCTCTCAGTGGCTTCCAGCAGGAGGGGGAGGAATAGTAAACCCATCATCAGTTTGGATGCCTCAAATTCTGCTCCTCTTTCCTAGGCTGCCTGTGATGACTTAGCTCCCCAGTCCCCAAAGAGCTGCTCTGTGCTTTCGGTCAGACTTTAAGCTGTATTCCGTGGGAAAGGTAAAAGAGTGGAAACGACCTAGAACCAGAATGCTGGTGCTTATATTCTATTCTGTAATTTTATTCTTTTCAAAAATTGATACTTGTTTTTATTACATAAATTAAAAAAAATTTTTAAAAAGATTTTATGCATTTGAGAGAGAGAAATAGCCCATGCACGAGCCCATGGGGGGAGCAGCAGCACGTGGTGGGAGGGGGGAGAAGGAGGCTCCCTGCTGAGCAAGGAGCCTGATGTGGGACTCGATCCCAGGACCCCGGGATCATGACCTGAGCTGAAGGCAGACGCTTAACTGACTGAGCTACCCAGGCGCTCTGTTACATGAATTTTTAGACACTTTCTGTTTATGGGAAGTGATGCTGGTGATTTAGGTAGGAGCATATAATTTAATCACAAAATATATGCATTTTAATAAATGAGTTGATTTTACCAAAAAAAAAAAATTGCCAGACAACACCAGACCTATCTGCTGGCTCACCATGCCCCAGACCTGCTGTCCACGATGCTGCCTCAGAGTTAGGCTGTTCATTGTCTCCTCTACTTTAGAACACCCTTCCCCTGTTCCCTTTGGAGGTCCAGTTGCAGGGTCCCCTCCTGGGAGGGACCTTCAGAACAGCAGCAGACTGGGGAGGAGGCAGCTGGAGCCCATGCATTGGGAAGATGCAGAAAGGGTCCTCTGAGCCACGGGGGTCCCAGAAGGAGGCTGGTCTGCTGGGAGAGGAGAAGTCATGGCAGGTGGATGTGAGCAGCAAGGAAGAATGCAGGTGCCTCCCTGTGCCTCAGTTTCCCCCATGCACAAGGGGGCTAACAAGCCCGTGTCAGCTCCAGAGAGGCTGTGAGTGAATGTACCCAGCATGGTGCTGGACTTGGTCAGCACCATCATCAGCTACAAACTGTGACAGGTCTGGGCCCTTCCCTAAAGCCCTTCTCATGGCACATGAGGTCCCACCGATTGGGCTCCAAGACCACCTCTCTGACCTTGTCTGTAATTCTCCCCGCACTTGTTGCACTCCCTGCACCCCGGGGCCTCATTTCCTGCCCAGTGGTATTACCAAGTGTCATTTAGCTACTTGTTTTTCTGGGGCACAGCTTTGTCAGTCCTGCTCACAGCTGCGCCCCCAGCATCTGGAGTGGGGCTCAGTCAACTGGGGCTTGCAGGGTGGCTGGCAGGCTGAGGGAATGACAGTCACCTGCAGCTGACTGGATACAGTAGCCCATGCAGGAAGGTGGAGAAAGTGCTCGACTGTGTCTGGCTACGGGCCCAGGCTGACTGTGCTGACCAGGCTGCTCCGTGGCCTGGCCAGCCAGGCGTCAGCTGCCAGGGAGCGATGCGGCCTGCTTTGTGAGGGGGAACAAGTGTGTCATTTACCACGGAGAATGAATATCGGACTGTATGAAGAACACATTTGCTGCTGAGATGATTGAAGGGAGGACCAGAGATGAAAGTGCTAACTGTTCCTCACTGAGACTCTGGCAGTGTCCCGGAGACCCCTGCTAGGCCACCGGTCTAGACCTGCCGGCCTCCTCCCCGATGGAACCTGCTCTAGCTGGGGCTCGCCACCCTCCTGGGAGCACCCGGGGTCAGCCGCTCACAGCTTCTCCCGCCAAACCTTCAGACGGCTCGTAGGGCCTCAGCCCTCCTTTGGTGCTGTCCCTCCTCCCTGTCCTGTGCTGGAGCCACCCAGACCTCCCCCTGCCCTGCCCTGCAGGCCGCCTGCCTGTGGCTCAGCAACTGCACGCCAGGTCACGGTCCTCTCCTGCAGCCCCGTCCTCATGGTTGAGTCTCCAGTGTGGGGACAGTTGTGGGGTCTCGCCCCAGGTCCAGCCTCAGTGTGCCTCTCTCCCTCCTGCCGGCAGAGTCAGGATGACCACCCCCCCCCCCACTGCCGCTGCTGTGACTCCTGCCCACTGGGGCCCTAGAGGGAAGGGGCTGTCTCCAAACTGAGGCCCTGGAGTCCCAGAATGAGGGGACAACTTGGGTCAGAAGACCATGATCCTGGTTCCAGGAGTGTGGACTCTGTTCTATTGAGGCCCTGGCTGTGACCCTCCATTCTTGGCTGCCCATTCCCTTAATTTCTTCAGGGCGGGAGTGGCCCAGGGAACCCAGGGCAGAAGACCCCTTCTCGGCTCATGTTCTGTGGCCCCTGAGCAAGGAGAGCCTGGGACTTGTGGGTTCCACATATGCACCCACAAAGGCCAGGTTCAGGCAGATTTGGAAGAGCATGGGAGCCATCTGGAGGCGCGCAGCCTGCAGTGGGCAGAACAGGGGTGGGGTGGGGTGGGGGAACGGGGATGGCACCGGGATGGCAGCTTGAAGCCAGCATCACCTTGGGAGGGCAGGAGACCTGCAGGTGACAAGCACCCCCCAGTAGCAAACTCAGAGCCTGCCTTTTCGGGCCTGGGGGCTTGTTTTCAGGAATGCTTATGACTCGGGGCATGCTGACTTCACTGTCCAGTATCCCCCCACGGTGGGTCCGCCTGGGCCACCTGCACACCCTGCGGGGACACTACCCATGGGTGAAAATGACCTGTTTCATCTCTGGCACCTGTGTGAATCACCCACACTTCCCAACAAACACCTCTCATGCGCCTTCAGGGATGGGGAGCGGTCGGCAAAAATAAACGCTTTGTTTTCTCCCTGCAGCTTCTGGGAGTCTTTTCAAAGAATGGTCTGGGGAGGCAAGCCTGTGCGGCTGAGACTGGCTCTGGGGCTGGGGGAACCCTCACTGGCTGAGCCTCAGTTTCCACATCTGTAAAGTGGGTTCATCAGACCCCCTGGTGGAGGGGAGCAGGGTCAGTGCTGCACCAGTTCATCTTGCCCACCACACCCCTCCCTGCTGAGGGTGGGCCGAGGAGGACGAGGGAGCCACCTTCTCCATCACAGGGGACACAAGGTGAGCCTGCTCCCTCCGCCTCCCCCACCCCCTGGCAGGACTTGCCTGTCCAACCCAGGTTGCCTGGCCCTTGTTTGGGTCGCCACTTGCTGTTCTGTCCTCTCTCAGAGCCTAGCCTCATGCACCTGGGGTGTCCCAGTCAGGGCCCAGGGACCACAGGGTGGCTAAGGAAGGGCGGCCCGGAGGTGCAGGGGTGTCAGCAGTCAGCACAGAGGGAAGGCTGCCCAGACATCATTCCCTAGAGCCATTCATTTCCTTCTGGCTAGAAATGCCTGTCAAGGATCTGGAAAATCTTATAGGACAGAGAAATCATTTCATTTCTGCCCTGAATTTGGAATGAGTTGAAAACTTCCCAGCTTTTTGTTCCCGGTGCCCTGTGACTGGGACACAAGTGAGGGGCCCAGGCACAGGGTGGGGGTTGGTCCCAGAGGGCTGGGGAGCTGGGGGACCAGGACAGGAGCTCCCGGCCTTCCTACCCATGGAAGGCGGGAGCTGGAGAGCCACCGTGAGCCTGAGTGGGGCCAGTTGTCTGAAAATAACTCCAAGAAGCAAGAAGCTGCCTTTAAATACTTCTCATTCTTGCTCTAGGAGGGGGCTCTCATGGCTGAACTTTAACAAATTTGTCATCATCTTTTCTGGGAAGAACAAGGGACGATGAAGTCATCAGTGTTAGAACAAAACAAAGAAACATAGTGTTTCTCTCTGGCTCCTCTCAGAAACATCCGGCAGCCAGAGAAAGGGCCGTTGTCGGAAAGGCTGGGACGATGTGTGCATGTGTGTGTCTGAACACCCCTCAGCCCAGCGACTACCCTCGCGATTGGGGATTCAGTCCCTGTCCTGGGCCGTAGCCTCTGGGACAGTGGGGCTGTCATCCCTGGCCCACACCCTCGCTGCGTGCTCACAAGTGCACCATTGTGAATGCACTTCTCTCAAGACTTGGCCGAAAAGCAGTTTTGCCCTTATCTGCATTTCACAGAAGGGGAAACTGAGGCTTGGAGAGAGGACCTGACCTGTGCTAGGGTCACCCAGCTAGCTGGAGGGTGAGAAGGGGAACAGAACAGCCCCCACCGCTTCCAGGGTCTCAAACTGGTCATTGGGCTTTTGGGGTTTTTTTGTTTTTTTTTTTTTGTTTGTTTGTTTGTTTTAAGATTTTATTTATTTATTTGACAGAGAGAAACACAGATAGAGGGGGAACACAAGCCGGGGGAGTGAGAGAGGGAGAAGCAGGCTTCCCGTCCAGCAGGGAGCCCGATGCGGGGCTTGATCCTGGGACTCTGGGGTCATGACCTAAGCCGAAGGCAGTTGCTTAACCAACTGAGCCACCCAGGCGGCCCTGGTCATTGGGGTATTATGCTCTTCTGCAAGTGGGTCCAGAATCGCTCGAAGCAGGGACTGGTTCTGACTTGGGAGGGTCTTCATGTAGGGAGACACCAGGCAGCTCGTGTAGGGAGCCCTGGCTGGATGGCAGGCAACTTGGACCACAGACCCTAGGGTCTTGCCCACTGCACAGGATCAATGCCAGGGGCCTGGGGAGAAGAGTCTCTACAACCACCATCCTGAAAGACAGATAAGGAGGCCATGGGGCTAGGCCCCGAGGCTTGCCTAGAAGGCTCCACATGAACCATTGCCGAAGCCAACCTGCCCCAGCCTCGGAGGCCAGTACCATCACTGCTGTCCGTGTTGTGGGGGGGGAGGGTGGCTCATAGAGCCCTAGATCCTTGTCAGCCTGTGTACCTCCATGCTTGGGCCAGCAGGGACCTTCATGCAGAGAAGTCTCTGATGTGAGGACCCCCAGATCTGCTCCACCACCCGCACCCCCGGAAGCTCCTGCAGAGCTTCCTCATCATGTGCATGCCAGATTCGGAAGACCGTCCATCAGGAGGAGTTGTGAGGGTTGGTGGGGGATAGTAACCATGAGCCTCACCTCATGTGGCCCCGGGCTCAGCTGTCCTCTGCATGGGCTCGCTCCATCCTTGCCCGCCTGCACCTGGATGCTCTCGTGCCCCGTTCCCAAGTGATACTGCCCCTGCTGACGAGGGAGCCCAGAGCCCACCCCGGCTCCTCTGTGCTGGGCCCTGGGCCACACATGTCAGCATGTGGGAGCCCTGAGGGGCACTGGAGGAGCGAGGACAACCCCCAGGAAGAGTGACCTTCCCGAGACAGGGGACACCTGTGTGCCAGGTATGGGTATGCAATGTACCTGTCCCGGGAAGCCCCTCGGGTCCCTGTAAGAGCCCAGCCTCCGGCTCAGGACCTTTAGGACCGGAAAGCCTCATGTCAGCCTCTGTCGAATGAGGCACACCAGGGTCACTTTTGAGATATTACCAGGTTCCCTGCTCCCAGAGAAGCGCTTCAGCTCATCAAGTCTCTCATATCAATTCCCATTTTAAAATTCTCATCATCCTTACCTACAACCTCATGGATCTAATGTGCTGACCACATGCTTTTAAAAATGTGTTAAAATAAACACATGCACACCTAACAATGACTGAACAGTGAGCAAACACATGGCTGTGTTTTACGCTCCATGGGCAGCATGGCTGGCCCCCAAGGACATGCGGCTGTAGGCTGTTGGGGAGGTAGACTTCAGGCCCTCCCACCCTGGGGTCCCTAAGGCAAACCAACACGGCTCCTCCACTTGCCTGAGCCCCACAGGAAGCCTGAACTTCCCTCAGGCAGCAGGTGGCCCTTGAGGCCAAGGTCATACCCCTCCCCTCTGCCCCTGCAGACCGCTCCCTTCCTGCAGATGGGTTGACCCAGCCACGCTGAGTGCCTGCTTCCGTCTTGCAAAGACTCAGCTTGGGCAGCCGTCCATCCTGTTCTTAGGGCGTGGCCTGGGCCGCAGGCCAGGACAGGTGTCACTGATCACACCTGGCACTGTCTGACTGCACCAGGGAAGAATAGCTGCTGGTATGGATGGCCCCCACTGCTCAGGGGAGAGGGAGCCTCGCTTTCTCGGGTTCACATCTGTCTCCAGAAAAGATTCAGCCTCACAGATGCTGTGAAAACGTGACAGCTCTAGGGATAGCAGCTCTCCTTCTTGGCAGAAGCCGGTCCCGCCTGCATCTCTTCCCAGCACACCTTGGTCTACCTGGCTTCCTGGAGGAGGATGCTGCAAACTAGAGGGGCTTCCAGGGATGACAACCTTGCCAGCATGTGGGGGACCAGGGTGAGGGTCGGGGAGACCTTTGCAGTGAGAAGGAGGGGCTGGGTGAGAGGCAGGGATGGGGAGGCTGGCCTAAGGGCCACAGAGCAACTGGGGCAACTTCCAGAAACATCCACCCAGGGGAAACGATGTCTTCGGGGCCAACTGTATATCGGACCCTTGGCTCAGCAGCCCTAGTCCTTTCCCTCTTGGGGCCTGCCTCCCACTCGACATGGGGGCTGGTGTGCCTGAATCCCTTATTACTCAAGCCAAAGTCACTGAAGGCTCAGGCTCTTCTCACCTAGCAGCTTCCCGAAGGGAGTGAGCCATTAATGGGCTCCATGGTTAACTTTGTCTCAGCTCCGGAGGCCCCCATGAGCGCCCTCAGGTAAGTATGTGCACGATCCCTCTAGCCAAACAGCAGCAGGGCTGTGGCTGGTGCTAGCATTCCACAGGGAGACCGGCTTTGTCCCTGGGCTCCACGCCAAGGCGGGCCCGGCAGCAGCTGCCCAGGGTCACCAGCCTCTGCGGCTTCCTCCTGCCCAGCATCTGTCCCTCCTTCTTCTGTCAACAAAACCCATTTTTTCCTCCCTCTCTTGCCTGGGGTAGAAGGGCACATGGCCCTGGTAACCAGCCGCCCAGGGCACAAACTGCCTTGGCCTACAATGGTTTGAGATGCGCATGGGATCCAAGCCTGGCCACTCAGTGCATTTCATCCCTCTTGCCTTTGAAAGAGTTTCGAGGTAGACATGTTACCCACACTTGGTTCTTGGAACATTTATTCACATTCGTTATTGCAACATGGCTTTCTGCTCAGGTTGAGGAAACATAGAAACTACATATGAAGCTGCTGGGGCCTGTTTGTAAAAGGAACCTGCATGAAGAGAGCAGAGCCGAAAGGCAGAGACTGAGACCGTGTCCTAGATCTAGCCAGGCCTGAAGTCCACCCGTGGGCTTTAGATTTACAGACACAAACATGTTCTCCCTTTGAGCTTAAGTCTGATTAAGCTGAGTTTCTGCACATGCAATACAAAGACTCCTAATGCCCCAGACTCATGACAGGTAGACTATGCCATCACCAGCAGGTAGGAGCTATGCTGAATTGGCAATGAGACCAGAAGGCGGACGTAGCCTTGGTCCTTGTTGGCTGGGAATCTCCAAGGACGTAACTTTCCCTCTCACATTCTTGTCTGTAAAATGGGTCTAATGGCCCCCACTTCCAAGCTGATGTGTGGAGGTGACACCTCGTCCAACTCAGTGACAAGAAGAACCAGCCATGGGAAAGACCTCCTGAGATGTGGAGGAGGCAGCAAGCCAAGAAGAGCAAGGCCATGGTGCCCACAGCAGGGTGATAAGGCCTCTTGCCAGGGGGCTCAGAAAGGGGAGGAGGCATGGCCTGGGCTGTAGAGGAGGTGGATTTGGTCAGATGTTGCAAGGCTCTGATTGTTCAGAGAGAGTGGGTAGAGGGAGAGCCAGGGGTGTGGAAGGAGCTGGAGTCAGCGGTGGAGAGAAGCAGCTGGATTCTGGACAGATCAGGAAGGTGACACCCACAGGCTATGTGATATTTGGGTCACAGGGACATTGCTGATGGGAAGGGCACTCAGCTACTCAGGTGGCCCTTGACCCCATGGGGGACGTAATCAGGATGAGAGAGATTGTAGGGAGAAGAGATTGGAGGGGTGGAGGGAGATGGGCCCAGCAGGAGACTGCGAGGGGGGCTTCCTGGAGGCCCAGAGCAGGGCAATGCAGGATGGAAGCGCTGATCAGTGGGCCCAGGGTCCAGAGAGGGGCAGAGGCAGTGACCCCATGGGTGATGCCCAAGGCTTCGAGGACCCTCCCAAGAGCAGGTGGTGGATGGCATGAAGGCAGAAGCCGGCCTGGATCATCGCCTTTGACCTTAGACCCAGCAATTACTCGGGACCCAATCAGGGGTTGGTAAAAGCATCAGGAGTGCTGAGAAACGGCGCTGGTCATCAAAGTGCTAGCCTGCTCTTCAGGGGAATACCACCGGCTGTCAGAGGAAGGCAAGAGATTCCGAGGACAATGTCTGCCAGCTACGCAGGGAAAAAAGCCAGTTATAACTCAGGCTCTGCTAGGATGAATGGATCTTTGCAAAAGAAAATGATACCTCTAGGCGCCCAGAGAAAATGTCCTAGTATGTTTCAGGATGACAGGGATTCTCTCTCTCTCTCTTTTTTTTTTAAGATTTTAAAGGAGAGAGGAGATGAGCCCGGTGGTGGGGTTGGGGGAGCTGTGGTCGCGGTGGGCTGCACTCAGCGCTCAGGCCTCTCTCCGGTCTCTCCCACCCCTGGAGGCACGCTCAGCCTCAGCCCCTCCCAGATCTACACAAAGGATCAAGAACAGGGGAACCACATGGGTAAATAGAAAGACTTTCTTTTCATTTAACTATCTTTAAAATATAACCGTTCAATGCAAAGATAATGTAGTGTGGGGTTTGTAAATATGTGGACCATACATAACAACAATATAGCACTGCTATGGGTTGAATTGTGTCTCTCCCCTGCCCCGCCACCACCCCCCAGCCAATATATGTTGAAGTCCTAACCCCCAGTATCTCAGAATGCAACGTTATTTGGAAACAGGGTCTCTGCAGATGACATTAGCTAAGATGAGGCCACTTTAGAGTAGGATGAGCCCTTAATCCAATAGGACAGGTGTTTGTATCGGAAGATGGCCATTTGAAGATGCTGATACACCAAAAGAACATCAGGGGACACTGAAGGAACAGATAGGAGCTTCAATCTGTGGAATGTCAAAGACTTCTGGTCAAGAAGACCAGGAGGGGGCAAGGAAGGCTTGGCTTCAGAGAAAGCATGGCCCTTGGACACCTTGGCTTTGGACTTGTAGCCTGTGAGAGAAGACGTGCCTGTGGCTTTAAGCCGTCCCAGTTTGTGGTGCATTGTTACACAGCCTTAGGAAACAAGTGGGAGCACAGAGGTTGAGAGGGAGAATGGAAGCCTACAGGCATAAGGTTCTCAGTCTACATGTGAAGCAGTATCACCTGATAGTAGACTGTGGTAAGTTAAAAATGTTGTGGGGGCAAGAATTCTAAGATGCACACTCCTCCCTCAGATCCCTACCTCCGGTATATACACTGTTCTTGAATGTGAATGTGATTGATTCATATCACTCCCGTGATTTCTGTTGCATGGCAGAGGTGAAGGCAATTCTGAGATTTTACGAGGCCCTTAATCAGTTGACTTTGAACAAATCAAGATTATCCTTGGTGAGCCTAACCTAATCAGGTGAGCTCTTTAAAAGAAGGTGTTTTTAATACAGCTCTCCTGGGGTCCTTGAAGACGTAGGCCACTACGGGAGCTGTAGCTGCAGTGAAATAAGTTTGGCCACCACCCACATGAGATTGGAAGGGGAGTCTAAGCCTCAGGTGAGACCTCAGTTTCAGACTTGTAAGATTCTAAGGAGAGAACCCAGCTCAGCTGTCCTTGGAACCTGATTCATGGAAACTCTAAATTGATAAATATTTATCATCTTTATGCCGCCAAGATTGGTTTAATGTTTTAGGCAACAGCAACAGCAAAGCGAGACAATGTATATTATGACAGTGAATCAAGCATGAAAATTACACACAAAGGAATATAACTAATAAGTCAACAAAAGAAGAAAAAATGGAATTATTTTGGAATAATGGAATTATACTCAATTAATTTAAAAGAAGTCAGAAAAAGAAGATAAAAGGAAAAAACATATGAAACAAAAAATCTGAGGCACCTGGGTGGCATAGTTGGTTGGCTGTTTGACTCCTGGTTTTGGCGGGGGTCATGATGTTAGGCTTGTGGGACTGAGCCTCATGTAGGTCTGCTCTCAGTAGGGAGTCTGCTTGGGAGTCTCCCTCTGCCCCTACCACACTCATTCTCCCTCTCACCCTCTCTCTCTTAAGTGGGTAAATAAATCTTAAAAAATAAATAGCCCAGCGTTTTAAATAAAATAATGTCAATGATAACATGGAATGTAAATGGTCTATACAACTTGATTAACAGCCAGAAAATTACAGATTAGATAGGAAAGCAAGAACCACATAGAGGTTATCTATAAGAACCACCCCCCACTTTAAATAAAAAGACACAAATAGATTAAAACTAAAAAGATGAGAAAAGGAAAGAAAGTTGATATGTCTACATTATCATCAGAAAAAACAGATTTCAGAGCAAAGAATATTATAACAGATAAAGAGGGTCATTTCATAATGACAACTGCAGTTGAGATTTTAACATCCCTTACTCAATAATAAACAGAACAAGTACACGGAAAATCAGGAAGAATATTTAACATTGCAACATTACCAAGTAACCCAACCTGATTTATACCTATAGAACCCTTCCAACAACAATAGCAGAATGCACATATATTTAACAAGACAGATGGTATTTTGGACCATAAAACAAATCTCAGTAAATTTAAAAGGATTCAAATCATAGAAAGTATGTTCTTTGGCCATAGTGGAGTTAAATTAGATAACATTAACAACATTTTGAGACTAAAAAATATGCTTCTAAATAACTTATTGGGGCAACAGAAAAATTAATAAAGGAATTAACAATATTTTGATCTGAAAGAAAAAGAAAACACAACATGTCAAAATATGTGGGATGCAGCTAAAATGATACTTACAGGAACTACAGCAGTAAATGCACATATTAGAAAAAATAGATCTCAAATCATATACTCACATCAGTGACCTCAGCTTCTACCTTAAGAAACTAGAACAAGAAGAGCAAATGAAACCCAAATAAGTAGAAGAAAGAAAATGATACTTTTTAGAGCAGAAATCAATGTATATAATAGAAAAATAATAGAAAAAAACCAATGAGGCAAAAAACAGATTTTCTGAGATCAACAAACTTAGTAAACATCTAGGCAGATTAATTAGGAAAAAAAAGAAAATATGAATTACTAATATCAGAAATGGGACAGGGACATTAATACAAGTCCTAAAAATATCAAAGGAATAATACAGAAATGTCATGGACAACTTCATGTCAACAATTGACAATTTAGATGATATGGGGAAATTTTCTTGAAACATACAAACTAAGTAATCCCAGGAAATAAGAAACAGATAACCGGAATAGCCCTTTATCTATCAAAGAAATGAAAATTGTAGTTAAAAACCTTCCCATCAGGAACAGGACAAGGATGCTGCTTTCATCACCATTATTCAACATTTTATTGGAAATTCTAGTCAGAGCAATTGGGCAAGAAAAAGAAATAAAAGGTATTAGTAAAACCATCTCTACTCACAGATGATATGGTCCCATATAGACAAAATTCCAAAGAACCCATTTAAAAAACTACTGGAGCTAATAAACAAATTCAGTAAAGTTACAAGGTAAAAAAATAAAACAACTGCTGAGTCAAAGTAGCTAGATAGATATATTTAATATTTTTATTATGGCGATGGTTTCATGAGTATTTACATACGTGACTCACAAGGCTTTATTATATATCAACTATTCAGATGTTTAAAAAATAACTATAATCTCTGATATTTGATACAGCTCTCAGAAAACCTTGGGGCGCCTGGGTGGCTCAGTTGGTTGGGCCACTGACTTCGGCTCAGGTCATGATCCCGGAGACCCGGGATCAAGTCCCACATCGGGCTCCCTGCTCGGCGGGAAGCCTGCTTCTCCCTCTCTCACTCCCCCTGCTTGTGTTCCCTCTCTGGCTGTGTTTCTCTCTATCAAATAAATAAAATCTTAAAAAAAAAAAAAGAAAACCTTAAGTATGTTTTTCTGCTTTTCTATTGTAATTTTTATGAAATTTAAATATAGGTAAGTTATTTCTGATGAAAACTTAACTTTGAAACTGAGATTTGTGGTAAGCACAAAATACACACCTGATTTTGAAGACAGCATGAAAAAGTTTCATATTGATTACCGATTGGAATGATTAACACTTTAGAGATACTGGGTTACATAAAAGAGATTATCAATTTTAATTTTACCTTTTTTTAAAAATGTGACCACAAGAAAATTTCAAATTATTTACAGTGCTCTGCAATATTTCTACCAGACAGTGCTGTTCTAGATCAGATTACCCACCGGTTCCACACGCCACTAGGAGACAAACAGCCAAATCCAGAACAAGGGCCACTCTGAGGGACAAATGTCCCCGTTTCTCTAGGAAATCAATGGATCAAAGAGCAAACAAAACAAAACAAAACAAAAAACTCCCCCAAAACCAAAACCAAAGCCAAAACCAAAACCAAAAACAGAACAAAGGAAAGCAAGCAAGCAAACAAACAACAAAGTGGAGTGGGGAGGGAAGGACTATTCTAGAAAAAAAAAAAAATGTGTGGAGCTTGTTTAGATTATGACTTGAGCAACCCAAGCATGAAAAGATACCATTGAGGGAATCGAGGCATCTGATTATGGACTGGCTGGTCAATAACATTAAGAAACTATTACCCATTTCATGATTAGGTGTGTCAATGGCATGACTCTTCCTATAGATACAAGCTGTCCATATCGAATCCCGGCAGGGAGATGACAGGGTTGGGGCACAGACAAGGAAGATGAACCATGAGCTTATAGCAGGGGAGCTGGGAGATAGAGACATGGTGATGGTTCATGTTTGCCCTACTCTTTATAAATTACTACTACTACTACTTTTTATATAGTATTTATGTAGGCTTCTCACCCAGCATCCAGTAAGGAGTTCAGCATGGGGCTTGAACTCACAACCCCAAGATCAAGCCCCTCAGGCGCCCCTTCCCTAGTCTCCATACGATTAAGCTTTTGAGAATTTCCGTAAGAAAGAGTAAAAAAAAAGAAAAAGAAAAAAGAAAAAAGAAAAAAGGGAAAACGGAAAGTCTGACTTTCTCCCTGAAAGTCCCACGGGAGAGTGGGTGCTGTGTGACCTTGGGCTGCCCTCCCTGATTGTGCGGGCAGGGGGAGGGGACGCAGGCTTCCTCCTTAAGGTGAGTGGCAACAGCACTCATCAGTTTATGACACGGACTGTGCATCTGTCAATAGTGCTGCTGCTGAAATTGGTTACAGCTCCATAACCTAATTTGTTCCCCCTCCTTATGCTCGCTGTTTGCAAAATATAAGGACATTCTCCCCGGCAAACATTTCAGAACTGCAACATGCAGACACTTAAAACCCTTTTCATCAGCCAAAGTGCTAATACAATTTGGCTGCGTTCATGCAGAAACATCTGTTTTCAATCCTCGGGCCACTGGGGACCTGTACTTCGCGCCCTGGAGCAGCTGTCACTCGCTCTGTCATCTTGGGGTCTTTAACACTTTCCACAGTCCCCCTTGCACGCATTCACACAAACCGCCCAGTGTGCAATGTCTTAACCTGAAGGAGCTTTGCAGAACAGCCCTGGCATCAGACCCACTGAGCTGTGACCGCCCCTGGTGTGGTCTGGGCACGACACCCCTGGGGAACTCATGGGCACCACTGTTAAGCCTCAAAGGACTGGGGAGTTCAACCATTTTCCTGGGGGAACATCACAAGTAGATCTCGCCTCCCAACAAGGTGCTAAGCTTCGATGCCTGCTTCACCTTCTCTGAAGGTCACAGCCAGCCACTTCCCCCAGGCATCTGCCCAGGGCGGGTCTGGGGCAGCTGTGCAACCCAGTCCGAGCCCCGGCCCCTCCCTCCTGCCCCCTCTGCCTGCTTCTCTTGTGTTTGTGTCTGTTGATTAAGGGGGTAAGAAGGCCCAGAGCCCGCCCATCCACCAGTAACCTCCATGTTGCACTCCTCACCTATGGGCACTGTGGCTGCAAAAGTGGTCCAGTGCCTGTCCTTGAGCTGCTCAGAGCTGAGATGCAGAGAGCAGGCACTGAACAACCAGGGTCTCTGATCATGGGGGTGGGGGGGCTGGACTCTGGTTCCTTCCTCCCTTCCTACTTGACCATCCACATTCTGTCCAGCTCCTGATTGACCTTCCCAAGCAGCTAGGGGGCATGGGTTCCTTCAGGGAGCCTTCCTTGCATTGACCCCAGCTTCAGCCTTCTCTCACCTGGGTGTGAGCTCAGGGGCGTCCTGGGTCCTGCTGCAGGGAGGTGCGCTGGTGACCCATGGTTTGATGAACTTAGTGGTCTTCCAAGAGGAAAGTGTGTCCCCAGAGTGCAGACCAACATGAGGAGTATGGGAAGAAAATATGAGACCTCCCTTCTAACATTCACTGGAAGTGCTTTTGTTATGTAATGTTTGCTACATGAAAAGTTACCTGTAACACATAAGTTACAAAGCATGATGACAAATTAGATGCCTTGAGCCCTCCACCCAGTCATGCAGTGAAACACTACCAAGCCCTCCATTTCTTCCACCTGTGCCATGCCCCCTACCCACCCTGCTTCCACCATTCCCTCTATCTGGAACTTCAAAAAAATTCATTAAAAATATTTTATCTAACCATATAACTCAACAGCAAAAAGAAAAACCCCACCCCAAACAATTAATTTTGATTAATAGTTAATAATTAATTGTACTTCAACTTAAGAAAATGGGTTGAGGTCTTACACTAATGGTGGGAATGCAAGTTGGTGCAGCCACTGTTTGGAAAACAGTGTGGAGATTCCTTAAAAAATTAAAAATAGAGCTACCCTATGATCCTGCAATTGCACTACTGGGTATTTACCCCAAAGATACAGATGTAGTGAAAAGAAGGGCCATATGTACCCCAATGTTCATAGCAGCAATGGCTATAATTGCCAAACTGTGGAAAGAGCCAAGATGTCCTTCAACAGACGAATGGATAAAGAAGATATGGTCCATATATGCAATGGAATATTACCCCTCCATCAGAAAGGATGAAGGACACCCAACATTTGTAGCAACATGGACAGGACTGGAGGAGATTATGCTGAGTGAAATAAGCCAAGCAGAGAAAGTCAGTTATCATACGGTTTCATTTGTGGAGCATAAGGAGTAACATGGAGGGCATTAAAAGAAAGGAAAGGAAATGTGAACTGGGGTAAATCAGAGAGGGAGATGAAGCATGAGAAACTGTGGACTCTGAGAAGCAAACTGAGGGTTTTGGAAGGGAGGGGGTAGGGGGATGGATGATCCTAGTGGTGGGCACATATTGAATGGAGCACTGGGTGTGGTGCATAAACAATGAATCTTGAAACACTGAAAATGTAAAATAAAATAAATTACTTTAAAAAATAAAAAAGAAAAAGAAAAGAAAAGAAAATGGGTTGAGGATCTGAATAGATGTTTTTCCAAAAAATATATACAGATGGCCAACAGGCACATGAAAAGATGTCAATGTCACCCATCATCAGGGAAATGCAAAACCAAACCACTATGAGATAGGACCTCACACCTGTCAAAATGACTAGTATCAAAAAGACAAGAAATGACAAGTGTTGGCGAGGATGTGGAGCAAAAGGAACACTTGTCACTATTTGTGGGAATGTAAATTGGTACAGCTACTGTGGAAAACAGTATGGAGATTCCTCAAGAAACTAAAAATGGAAATTAACATATGATCCAGCAATTGCACTTTTAGGTATTCACCCAAAGGAGATAAAAACACTAACTTGAAAAAATATCTGCACCCCCATGGTCACTGTATCATTATTTACAATAGCCAAGATATGGAAACAGCCTAAGTGTCCACTGATGGATAAATGCATTAAGAAAATGTGGTGTACCACAGCTAACATCATCCTCAATGGTGAAAACCTGAGAGATTTCCCCCTAAGGTCAGGAACACGACCTGGTGTCCACTCTCACCACTGTTTTTTAACATAGTACTAGATGTCCTAGCCACAGCAATCAGACAAGAAAAAGCAATAGAAGGAAGACATCCAAATCAGTGAGGCAGAAGTTAAATTTCACTATTTGCAGATGACATGATATCATATAGACAAAACCCTAAAGACCCCACCAAAAAACTACCAGAACTGATAAAGGAATTCAGTAAGGTTGCAAGATAAAAATCAATGTACAGAAATCTGTTGCATTTCTATACACTAATAATGAGGCAGCAGTAAGAGAAATTAAGAAAACAATCCCATCTACAATTGTACACACACAAAAAATAAGATACCTAGGAATAAACTTAACCAAAGAGGTGAAAGACCTGCACTCTGAAAAATATAAAACAGTGATGAAAGAAATTGAAGACAACATGAAGAAATGGAAAGACATTCCATGTTCATGGGCTGGATGAACAAATGTTAGAATACCTATTCTACCCAAAGCAATCTACACATTTAAATATCCCTATCAAAACACAACAATATTTTTCACAGAGCTAGAACAAACAATCCCAAAATTTGTATTAAATCATAAAAGACCATACATACCAAAGCATTCTTGAGAAAGAAAAAACCAAATGGGAGGTATCATAATCTCAGACTTTAAGTCATACTATAAAGCTGTAGTAATCAAAACAGTATGGTATGGACACAAGAGTAGACACATACATCAATGGAATGGAACAGAAAACCCAGAAATAAGCCCACAATGATATGGTCAATTAATCTTTGATGAAGGAGGAAAGGATGCAGAGGGAAAAAGGCAGTCTCTTCAACAAATAGTGTTGGGAAAACTTGACAGCTACATGCAAAAGAAGGAAACTGGACCACTTTCTTATACCATACACAAAAATAAACTCAAAATGGATTAAGGACCTAAATGTGACACCCGAAACCATAAAAATCCTAGAACAGAACAAGGCAGAAACCTTTTTGACATCAGCCAGAACAATTTCTTTCTAGATATGTCTCCTGAGGCAATGGAAACAAAAGCAAAAATAATCTACTGGGACTACATCGAAATAAAAAGCTTCTGCACAACGAAGAAAATAATAACAAAACTAAAAGGCAACCTACTGAATTGGAGAAGATATTTACAAATGACACATGTGATAAAGGGTTAATATCCAAAATATATAAAGAACCGATACAACTCAACAACCCCAAAACAATCTAATTAAAAGTGGGCAGAAGACAAGAATAGACATTTCTCCAAAAAAAGACATCCAGATGGCCAAGAGACACATGAAAAGATGCTCGACATCACTCATCACCAGGGAAACGCAAATCACCATATCACCTCAGACCTCTCATTTTGATTTTGATTTAAAATCAAAAAGATAACCACCAAGTGTTGGTCATTATATATACGTAGACACTGGAATATTTTATTTAGTCATAAACATGTCAAGAATCTTGCCATTTGCTACATGGATCTAGAGAGTATTATGATAAGTGAATTAAATAAGCCGGTGAGAGAACGACAAACACCATCCCTCTTACATGTGGAATCTGAGAAAGCCAAACTCATAGATCCAGAGCACAAGTAGATGGCAGCCAGAGGGGAGGTAGGGGTGGGTGAAACGGGGGAAGGGGGCCGAAAGGTACAGCCTTCCAGTTCCAACGTCAGTTGGTCCTGGGGGCGTCACGTGCAACATGGTGACTAGTCGCTATCACTGTATTATAGATTTGGACATGATTAAGGAGTAGATCCTAAAGAAAAAAGTGATTTCAGAAGTATGTATCCCTAAGCAATCTGTTAGATAGCTTGCTTGCCTCCCAGTTTTATAAAAATGGTGTCATTTTTCTATGGTACTCTAGGACTCGACTTTTTCACTTGACATGCTATTTCTAAGATGACATGCACCTGCCCTTTCTAGGAGTCTGCTCTCCAATCATCAATTACAATGAGTGTCCACAATTTCTTCTTCCTGTATTCCTGCCACTGGAACTTGATGGGTTCTGTTTGTTGCTCCCAAGAATGGGGCTCGGGGAGTACATGCACACACAATTCTCTGCATGCATGAATTTATACTCACATAGATAGATTCAAAGGGTTTCTATTGATGCACACCATCTCCAGCGTGCTTGTTACCATACATACTAACTTTTTAGTTGAATGGGCATGTACCGGTATTGCTTCCTTAAATATATGATAGAATGTACCAGACAAGCCACCTGGGCCTCACATTTTCCTCCTGGGAAGGCTTTTTAATGATAAATTAAATTCCTTTAACAGAAGGAGTTGTGATCAGATTTTCTATTTCTCCTGGTGTCAGTTTTGAGAAGTTATGTCTTTTGGGACATGTGTCCATTTTATCAAAGTTATGAGTATTAAAGTTCTCTATCCAAATCCCTTATTATCCCTTTTACATCTGTAGGGTTTTGGTAACTTGTTTTCTCCTAGTCATTGTTTCTAAGGGTTTATCAATTTTATTAATTCTTTCAAAGGGTTTTTTTTCCTCTATTGGTTTCTGTTTTACTTATTTGCCCTTGTTATGAGATAATGTTTATAAAGAGATAGTAAGTGCTCAGACAGGAAGACCCTCTTGGCTGCTTAGGATGTCTGTCTGGTGGTCAAGTAGGTGGGCAGATGGGTGGCTGCGCAGAGAGTGGGGCCTCATAAAGACGGAAACAGCAGGCAGGTCACACCACCCAAAGACAGCCCTGACCATAAACATCTCAGACCACGAACAGCATTGACTGAGCTCAAGGCCCACCTGGGCTGGGTGACCTGTGAGGCCCCTTATGTCCCTGAGCCTCTGTTTTCTCCTCTGGAAAGGGGATGGAAGTTGCGGAGAAGTTTCTGAGGCCTTATGTCCGTATTCACTGACCCTATATGAAAGTGTTTCAACCAACAGAGGGAAGTGCTCATTTTATTATTATTATTATTTGGCCAAACTCTGTTGCTTTTGGATGCTCTTTGGATTTAGCAAACAAATAAACTCTTTGCTGACCAAATAAATCAAGGAAATCTTTACGCTGTAGGAGCAATATTTTGCTGATTTCAAGAGGCTCCCTTCCACCTTTGGGGAGGTCTGGTGTATGTAAAGCAGGGATTCACCAATTAAGATGACCCCTGGGGCAGAACAGAAAGGCAATGCTGTGGGAGCTTTCTTCAAAACTAATACAACTGAGGCAGCCCCCAACCCCATTCCTGGGCCTTTCATAGACGAGTCCATAAGACTCTTCCTGGTTGAGTTTATGTGAATTGGTGGTGTGGGGCATCCTTGGTGGTGGTGGCCTGGGTAGTAAAGCCCTAAGGAAGTCAAGGAAGCTGATGTGGCATGCATGAGAAGGCTCCCTTTTGCAGGCCCAAGGAACTCTGCTGGGCAAGGGCGGGCCAGGTCCCCTTCTTGCTGTCATTACTGAAAGTGAGGGATGGACGCTGTGTCCTCAAGAAGGGAAGGAAATGCATGCACAGTGGTTGTCTACTCTGTACCAGACACTGGCACTGTGGAACCCCCTTTAGTGGCTGGAACCCCAGCGAAGAAGCATGGCCTTCTGCTACCTCTGGTTCCTTGAGGAAACTTTGAAGGAGCTCTGCATGGAAGGGGCATGGAGGACATTTTTGCTAAAAGAAGCAGGCCCGTGAGACCGAGCTGGGTACACAGGCCAGGCAGCCCCATAGGAGGGCTCTGTGACAGGGACAGGAAGGGGACCAGGAGGGATGACTGGAGGGTGGAGGGGAAACTGAGAAAGGACACCCCAGGAAAGCCTGCAGCCCCAGGGCCCTCCTATCCACAGCCCCTCTCCACATCATGGCTTGTAGGTGCCCTGCTCCCAGTAGAGCACAGGATGGACCTGGTGGAAGGATATGCCTCTCCTCTTAGATATGCATCCCTGTCTGTAATTTGAAAACAACTTCAACCCCAAACACTGAGCTTGACTCAAGTTTTGAAAAGAGCCCAGCAAATCCAGATTATGGGAGAAAACTGATGTGAAGCCTTCAAACTCGCATCAGGCAAGACAAGCAATATGGTGGGGGTAGTGGGGAATGTAAAGACTCTAGTAAACGTGACAAACATGGGCGACACATGGTCATCCATTGGATCCCATCCATTTGGGGTCCTATGACCCCAAAGGACATTCCTGGTGAGAGCTGACTATGGGCTGTATATGAGAAAGTTTTCTGTCTTAGCGTTGCTTCTTGAGCATGATACCTGAATTGACGTTCTGGGGAACGTCCTTGTTGGAAGGAGATACTGCTACATTGCTCTCACGGTTTGGCAGAAGTTGTGAGCTCTGAGATAAAGCACTGCTGTCAGGTGTTAATGAGGAATGGAGCTAGGTGGGGAGTACACCATTCTATATGAAGTCTTCAGAGTAAAAAGCTTGAGGACATCTCCAGGTCCCTGTAGATAACAGCAGCCACCTAAATGCAGATTGACCAGGAGGACAAATCAAATCAGCCACACTCGGGCCAAGAGTTCAAAAGGGACAGAAAGTGTGCGGGACTGGAGCTGGCTGTTTTGGAAACATCCTGCTTCTCGAGGATGTGGCTCAGAGGTGGAGGCCCTTCGAGCGTTGGTGGTAAATGGACAGAAGGAAGTAGCATGGAGAATTCAAGGCCCTACAGAAGCAAAAGTGAATGGCAAATTCCACAGACTTTTCAGGCTAACCATCCTGCATCCGGACATACTCCAAATGAGGGTGGTGCAGTTCCTGAAACCAACACAAGGAGGCACTCCTGAACTAAGAAACCTGATGTTGCTCTATTCCCTAAGGCCAGCCTACATTTTTCTATTATTAGCAGTCCCTGAAAACATAAAGACATTTCTAAGTTATCAGAAGGTAACAGACAGTATCCATACAAAAGCAATATAAGGAGTTGACAACCATTCTCCCCACAAACCACGTTACAGGGGAACAATGTAAGACAGCACCCTGACTTGAGCAGCCTTAAGAAAGCATTCTGAGACACAACAAAACACCTTAAGTGCAAATTTGAAAACTCAAAACAAAGATGAACACACACACAGAACAAAAGGCAAACATGAAACACAACATCATCTCAGATATGAAGACTAAACCAGATGCTCTCTTAGGGAGAAGAGTTTGGCTGAAATTTTAATAAAGTTCATTGAAGAGAGGAATGAAAACAACCACAAAACCAAAATGAAATAAAGATAGGAGTAAAGAGCATTGTATTGAAAGTGGTAGTAACAGAAGATAGGCAAAAAAAAGATCTAGTATACAGACATAATATTGGAAGAAAAAGAACATCATTAACATTAAAATCATTTTCTAAGAAAACTTTCTGGACATAAAAAGAAGACTTGAATTTGCATATTCAACTGTTCCCCTGAAGGCACCACAGAATCAGTACCGAATGGGAAACTCCAAGATATTTTTAGTGAAATGATTAGACTTTAACAGTAAAGAAAAAAAAATCCTTTGGGGATCCAGGAAAAATGATGAAGTCACTCATAAAAGGAAGAAGAGTGTGTTTGTATCAGACTTCTGGACAACCAAGTGTAAGCAACACAACCCAGAGCAACATTGTAACAAACTCAAGAAAAGCAAGTGTGAACTGGGATTTTATAACCAGCCAAACTATCCTTTAGCTGCCAAGGGTACAGAAAACCATTTTAACAGGGAATGTTGTACTGATGAGTCCTTCTGGAAAAGCCATCAGAAGCGATGCTATATCAGACCAAGGAATGGCTGGGGAGACGGTGGTGAAAACAAATATTAGCAAGTCAAATCCCACACCATTGTGCTGGACAGACACTCAAGGGTCCACTAATTGTATCTCTTGGCATTCGTGCCCTTGAGTGTGGATGGAACCTTTCCCATAACCAACAGAATAGGACACAGGCAAAGAGAAGTCAATTCTGTGCTTCTGTTATATAAGACTTGGTCTTTCTAGATTCACTCTAGAAACTCTTTATTGGCCTGATGGAGCAAGAGGCCGTGTTGAGGAAGCCCATGGGGCAAGGAACAACAGGTGGTCCCTAGTAACTGCTGGTGGCTTCCAGAAGCTGAGGACAGATCCCAGCCAACCACCAGCAAAAACACTTAAGCTCTCAGTCAGGTCACTGGAAAGAAGTGAATGCTGTTGGCAACCACATGAATAGAAAAGCAAATCCATTCCTCACTAAGCCTCTAGATGAGGACCCAGTCCTAGTCAACACCAGCAAGAATACAGCAAAGCCATGCTGGAACTTCGGATCCACAGAAACCATGAGATCAAGGATGTGTGCTATTTTAAGTTACTGAGTTTATGGTAACTTATTACACAACAAATAGATGGCTCACATAACCGTATTAAAACACCATATATGGTGCCCGAGTAACTTCCACTTCAGGAAGGCAAAGATGGCTTAATCTTCATATTCAATAAGTTTTGTGTCTTATTGTTTGCCTTATCCTCTCATCCTGGACATGAAATTAGGAAATCCATTAATATGATTCATCTTCTTGTACTCACTTGGGCAGCACATATACTGAAGTTGGAATGATAAAGAGATCAGCATGGCTCCTGTGCAAGGATGACATGCAAATTTGTGAAGCATTCCTTATTTTATTTATTTTATTTTATTTTATTTTTGAAGCATACCATATTTTTAAAATATACATGATTCATCCTATTCATAGTGCTAGGAGAACTATCATATAATCATCTCTGTATATGTCTTCAATGAAAATCAATATTCATTCCTGGTTTTAAAAAGCCACTCAATACAATAGGAATTAAGGTATCCTCCCACATACATATACATCTATGTCCCAATCGCCTATCCTAAAGTCAGCACCTCTCCTAACGGGAAGACCAAAGGCTTTTTTATTCAGCTCAAGAAGAGGAAAGGAGGCTCCTTTATATTCTATATTCAATTGAATTGGAGGTACTCAGCCAATTTAATTAGAGAAAGCAAGTAGATACACAAAAATCAATAACGAAAAAGTAAAACTATTTCAATTGTCAGATGACAGCATACCTAAACTCTTTAAAAGAATTGATGAAACTGGGTGCCTAGGTGGCTCAGTGGGTTAAAGCCTCTGCCTTTGGCTCAGGTCATGATCTCAGGGTCCTGGGATCGAGGCCCGCATCGGGCTCTCTGCTCAGCAGGGAGCCTGCTTCCTCCTCTCTCTCTACCTGCCTCTCTGCCTGCTTGTGATCTTTCTCTCTGTCAAATAAATAAATAAAATATTAAAAAAAAAGAATTGATGAAACTAACAACAAATGAGGTAGATAGACACAAAACAACACACAATGACCCATTCAAGATACACGGAAGAAAAAAAATTTGTAATAGCAACAAACAAAGCCAGGTACCCATGAATAAATTTAACAACAACAACAACAAGAAAATGTGAGGAAAACTCCAAAATACCCCGAGGCATGGTCTTGAACAAGTCAAAGACTGAGTTGTCTTGAACATACATTCCTTAGTTTTTTAGGATAAGATGGCTCAACTTGATAACGGTGTCAATTACCCTGCAGAGCATCTGTAAATGATATGGTCCCAGCAAAAAAGGGCGTCTGCAGGCAGGAATAGCTAAAATACCCAGATACAAAAGCAGAGAGGGAGGACCACTGGCCCTAGCAGATACTCCAACGCAGTAATGGGACTGAGTGCAATCTCTCCCTCCTACTGCAATAATTGTGTACACACACGCGATGGCACCTTTGCAACTTCCACCACGGGGACCAGCATATGAAGAAGATATAGAGCTAGTGAGACAGACTTGAAAGCCCAGACATAGGTCTAGTGCATTTTAGGGTTTAGTATATGATATAGGTGCATTTCAGATCACTGGGAAAAGACCATCTCTTCAATACATAGTGTCGAGACAGAGAGAGAGAGACATTTGGAAAAAGATTCAACTGGACCCATAAATGGAATACAAAACCAAACTAGTGCTGGAAACCATGGGTTGATTCCACACAACTGGGTATAAGAACCGCCTAACTAAGATTCAAAATCCAGATGCAATAAAAGAAAGATTAAATCAAACATATTAAAAATAGAAAGCTTTTAATGGAAAAACCCATCATAAACAAAATTTTAAAAACCTGGGAGAGACATTTGCAATGATAATAAAGATAAAACACAATCTCCCTAATATGAACTTAAAATTTTAAATACAAAGTGGGAAAAAAGAGCAAAAATCTAATAGAGAGCAGGCAAAACAGACGGAGAGGCAGTTCACAGAGAAAGACAAGCAAATGACTCAAACACATACACACAGATGTCCAGTGGCACTCGTAACAAAAATGTATATTAAAATGCACTGAAATCCTATTTCCCAGGGCTCTGAGAGTGGCAAGGTTGCGGGGGTGGGGGTGGGGGGTGGGAGAGGGGGGAACACACACTACCATCAGTTGCTGGGACTAAAGGGGAATTTGGGAGTTGCTAACAAATAGATACATAGTAACTCCTACTTCTAAGAATTAAAGATACACCTCCACCAATGCGCAAGCCTACCCTTTCTCCTATTTGGAATAACAAAAGCAGGGGCGGTGGGGGGGGGTCAATGTCCAATTTGTAGAACCCAAGGTGAGTTAAGCGTGATGTAGCCGCTCCAACGAGTAGTAGGTAACTGTACAAAAGAAGGAGGAGAAGCTCTATGGACCGGGAAAATTGCAAAAAGCAAAAAAAAAGTGTAAATGTTTTACATACTCAAAAAATAAAATTATATAATAAAGCCTAAATGGAAAAAAAAAAACCCAAACTGCATGCAAACAGGAACAGATGAAGCTATTGGTATAATCAAATTGATAACACCCTGGCATAGTGCTGACTACACACCCAGAGACACCATGAACTTGACCTGGTAGGTTTCGGGAGGCAGTGGTTTGGATGTAGTGACTCTAAAACTCCCTAGAAGGAGCGCCTGGGTGGCTCAGTCTGCTTTTGGCTCAGGTCATGATCCCAGAGTTCCTGGACGGAGCCCAGCATCAGGCTCTCTGCTCAGCGGGAAGCCTGTTTTTCCCTCTCTCACTCCCCCTCCCCACCTGTGTTCCCTCTCTTGCTGTGTCTCTCTCTATAAATAAATAAATAAAATCTTTAAAATAAATAAATAAAATTCTGTGGGTTGTATTCCAAGGCCATGCAGATGATTACATATATTGATGTTTGGGGAGAACCAGGTTCTTAGTATGGGGGATGATAAAAATACTAATTTTTTTGTTAAAAAAAAAGATTTCTTGCCATGGTGCATTGAGAAGGCCTAGAGACAATGACATCAAGGTGAGCCTATCCAACTAGTTTCCAAAACCCACCCCCCACTAAAAGGCATGGAGGCTTCTTGGAGAAGAGGCTGACTCTAGGTCTGGATCAAAATACAAGTGAGAGTTGGAACATTTCTCAAGGACTTACGGGGACATGTCAAAAGGGCACGGAGAGCAGGCTGAACACCCAGCCCAAACATCCAGCAGCATCCTGTCTCACTTGGGCAAATTCTGGGCGGGTGCTGGAGCCCACACCAGGCTCTCTTGTCCACCAGAGCGGACCACCACTCATAGAACACTCTACACTCCTCATGCCTCCAGGCCCTGTGAGGAGGGAATTAGCCTTCAGGTGGCTGCAGCCACAGGGGAATAGGGGGTAGGGGTGGGGTTGACTCCACATTGGGTGGGTTGGCTCTTCCTTGAAGATTCCCAGGCGGATTTCAGCAGCCTCCGACCTGCTCCCTGTCCTGTCCCCTGAGTCCTCTCTACCCACCTCCGGAGAATCCTTTCTGTACACAAACTCTAAGCACACTGAACCCAGAGGAAAATCCAAACTTGACTGCACTCCTCATTGGCTCTGTTCCAGCTCCTCCCCCCCTACTTGCATCTGCCTCAGGGGTCTCGCATCTGCTGTTCCCTCAAGTCTTTCCAGTGGGCTCTGCCCTTGCGAGTGCATCCCAGACAGTGGTCACTGGGAGGGGACTCTCCCTGACCCTCCCTGACCAGGCTAAGGCTAGGCTCCCACCCTAGTCTCTTTCTGCCGCCAATAACCCTGTTTTATTTTCTTCCTGGCAGGCACCCTCTGCCCGGACCTCGGTTTTTTCTTTGATTACTTGTTCAGCTTCCCTGAGCACTTCCTGAGGCTGGCAGCCAACAGTACACAGCTGGGGCCCAGGGAATGTTTCTGGGTGGGTGAGTGGACAACCTCAAACCTCACCTGGACGTCTGGCACAATGGCTGGAGTATGGATTGTAGAGCCAGTCCTACCATGGCTGGAAACCCAACTTTGTCACCTCCCAGTCCTGTAACCTTGAATAAGTCGCGTCACCTCCCTAAGCCTCAGTTGCTTTCACTGAAAGGAGATGCAGCTCCTGCCCACAGGTAAATCTTTCCAGGGTGCTTCTGTGGTACTGAACCTCAGCAGAACAACCGCCTCTGGGGCCCAGGAGGCAGGAGGGAAGGGGTGAATCCCTCCACCTCCCCAGGCTGCCATGTCTGTCCTTTCTGTACTGCCCCCCATCCCCGCTGCCCCCATCTTGGCGCCCAGCATAGGGCAGGGTTGGGAGCACCCCTCACCACCTCCCCTTCAGGCCTGCACAGAAAGGAGTGGACTAAGGGTCCCCTGACCCTGTCTGCTGACACTGCCTGAGGCACACACTCCGTTCCCCAAGCTGACCCCACTGTCCCCTGCAGGATTTCTGATGGGGCCATTGATTGCTTCCTCAATTTCATCTCAGCTTCAGAGACAACATCCTCCCCCCCCCTTCACAAGTACCCCAGAAGCCAGCTCTTCCTATTTCATAGACCGGGAAACTGAGGTCCGGTGTAGGGTGGAGGCCTTGGGTCCAGGCTGGCTTTTCCTGCCACTCGAGTGGCTGTGGAAGCTTGCTGCTCACCCCGAGTGGAGTGGCGAGGGGCGCACAGCAGAGCCCGTCTCTTGCTCCGGCGGCCAGGCTGGGGGCGGGGGTATGTCCTCCGCGGGTGGCCTCCCTGCCACCACCCGGCGCACTCGCCCGCAGCCCCCTCCCGCGGTCCCGCACCTCCACCTAGCCGGGTGCACTATCCCGCGCGCCGCGTCTCCCGGGCCCGCCAGCCGGCCGGCCACGCGCACTGTCACCCGCGCGTGCACCTGTGCCTGGGTCAGGCCCGCGCATCCCCGCGCAGCGGCCCGGACGCCCGCCGTCCCTGCGGGTTCACCACCCCGCACCTCCCGCCCGGGCACCCGCGCCCCGACGCCGTCTCCAGCCCCTCCCCGGCGCCTGCAGCCCCGCGCCCTTGCCGGCAGCGCCCGTGTTCTGCCTGGCCGCGCCCCCACTCACCGGCTCCCGGCGCACCCGGACCCCGGGCCCAGCCCATGGACAGCGCCCGCCGCGCCCGCTGCCAGCCGCGGCACTTGGACCCCGGGCGCTGTCCGCCGCCCGCTGTCAGCGAGGTCCCGGGCGCAGCCCACCGTGCGTTTTCGGCCGGCCCTGGAGCAGCGTACGCGGCGCCCCCTCGCGGCCGCACGGAGGAGAGCGGGCCGCACGGGCCGCGGGGTGGGGCTGCGGGCGGCGTGGCCGCTCCTCTAGGCTGGGGGTGGGGGCGTCTTGTTCCCCAGGCCTCTTCTCTGCTCCAGACCTCAGGGTCAAGGCTGAGCAGCGCCCTCCGCTTCGGCTCACCCCCACCCCTGTGGCGGGGACCCGCTATGAGCATCATTGGCTGCTCCCCTGAGCCTGACTCCTGCTGGACTCTGAACCCCAACTGCCCCCCACCGGCTCTCTCACCCTGCAAACCACTAGCACTCTAAGACTCTGGTTCTCCTTTTCCTCAGTGTGGGGTCCTGGTCGCTCCTCTGGCCTCTCCTGCGATGGCCACTCAACTGTGGTTTGTGTTCCTGAGTCCTGTGGGCAGAGAGAGGGTATCAAGGGGGCAGGGAAGGCTGAGCATACCTCCTCTCACCCCAACTGCCCTCCGTGAGGGGAGGGATGGCAGCCCCAAGAACTGGCCCACAGAGAGCGTGGGTCACCACTCTGAGGACGCTGGATGCTAGAAAGACAATGGTGTGCAATTTCACTTTTAGAATGGAGAAAGGAGCTGGAACAGGATTCGGTGCCTTTTCTCAACTGGCTCCACCTGGACATTTAAATTTCCCTGGTTTGGGACGCCTGGGTGGCTCAGTTGGTTAAGCGACTGCCTTCGGCTCAGGTCATGATCCCGGAGATCCCGGATCGAGTCCCACATCGGGCTTCCTGCTCGGTGGGAAGCCTGCTTTTCCCTCTCTCACTCCCCCTGCTTGTGTTCCCTCTCTCGCTGTGTTTCTCTCTGTCAAATAAATAAAATCTTTAAAAAAAATTTTTTTTCCTGGTTTAACCCAGCATAGAGGTCAGGACATCAGTCTTCTGCTTCAATCAGAACCAGACCAGTGAGATGTGGCAGGAAACCCAACCCGGACAGCATAAGCCAAAATAACTCATTGGCTCATGAAGCATTAAAAAAAAAAAAAAAAGCAACAAAAAGAGCCAAGGCATGCTGCTTTCAGGAATAGCTAGATCCAGGTGCTGAAACAATATAAATGGGGATATACCTCTGCCACCTCCCAGACCCACTGCGGCCCAACAGCCTCCAGCAGCCTTGCATTGACACCCTCAGAAAGGGCACACCTGCCTGATAGCTCTGGCCAGAGCCCAGGACTGCTGCCCACAGGCTCAGAGGAACCTGGCTCAGGCCATTTTCACAGATCTGGACAGTGAGGATTATAGGCCTGGGGGTCACCTACCTGGAGCTTGGGTAAAGTTAGCTCTATGTCATCCCTGAGGATGGATGGAGTAGGGCTCTGCTCCAAGCACGTCCTGAGGGCTGTTTCCAGAATACTGGATAGGTGAAAACAACAGAGTCCAGCCGTGGCTTGCATAGTTGGGGAAACTGAGGCCTGGAATAAGCAGGTTGTCTGCCTGGGACACACACATGTATTAGGGCCATTTTGGGTTGTTTAGACTGGGCAGGGAGACAACAGGACCTTGGGATGGGACCAGGTCAGAGGCTGGCCCCAGCAAGGGTGAATGCCCAAGACCAATGTCAGGGTAAGGCTAGGGTGAAGAGGCAAGGGGAAAGAGGCAGGCAGGGGATAAGGGCAGGTTCTGGGGCCAGTCCTCAGGCTGGTATACTTTCTCCAAGTCCCACCCCACACCTCTGGTCCTCAGGGTAGGCCCAGTGCATTACTCAGGCATGCTGGGTTCTAGGGAGAGAAGATGGCAGGAGCGAACCTGTAAGAGCTGTCCTGCTCACCTGCGGGACCTCCTCACCAAATGTAGCTCAGAGAAGCCGGGAGTCTCTCCCCACCCTGCTGCTTCTCTTCCAGCAAAAGCCTGGAGGCCACTGAGGCCTGATTGTCAAGATGAGCGAAGGGTGGGGAGCTGGGACTGGGAACAGTGCTTAGGGGAGCAGCTGAAAGCTGAGGGAAAACTTGCCTGTGGCGACAGTTCAGGTTCTAAATGGGTGAGTAGGTGGGGCTGTGCCCTGTGATGGAGGAGATGCCCACTGCACGGGAGATCAGCACCGCCGAGTAGCCCCTGGAGCCGAGTCCTGATGCCAGCAAGGGGTTCTGCTCTGGGCCACCCTGAGGAAGGGAAGGCTGGCTGCTGGTGCTGGGTCTGGGCCCTGGAGAGGTCTGACCCAGCGTCAATACCAGTTTCCCCAGCTCCCTCCCCAACCCACCCTGGAGCACACAGTCTAGCAAGGCCTGTCAGCCTGCCCCACACCCCCCTCCCTTCCCATCGCCCACCCCGGGCCTCCTCCCCAGAGTGTGGGGCCCAGGATCAAGGGTGTGCCTCCTGAGAGCTGTCAGCTCAGCCTACCCTGCCCCCCTCCCGTGCCAACCCTGAGATATTTAGTGGATACTCCCAGTCACAAGAGGGCCTACGTGCCATGAACCACACCGGGTGCTGACAGACCTGCCAACAGGTTATAGGGTTCCTGTCCCCTCAGAGCCCATGGTTTAGAGACCCTGGCAACTAACCATACAAACAAAAGGATGATAAAAGCAACCATTTTGGGGAGCATAGGTGAGGTGGTAGGAGTGTGGCTGGGGCTACTTTGGATGGGAGGACCAGGAAAGCACCCCTCTTCCCAAGAGCATGTGCGGTTTGGGTTGAGACCTGAATGAGGAGCCAGCAGCCTCAAAGGTCAGCTGGGAAGAGCATTCCGGGCAGAGGGGATAGCAGAGGCAAAGGCCCTGTGGACAGCATGTGGTTCAAAGAGGCCAGGTGCCTGGAGAGGAGGAGAGGATGCTGGACAGAGCGGGAGCCCAGGTAGAAGGCAACAAGGCCGGTTGGGTCTCCTGGGGTATGAAAAGCTGGGACTCTGTCCTCTGGGTGGTGCTCTTGGCACCCATGAGCCCTATCCTAGGACCCCTGGCCCCTGTCCAGCTTGCCCCGTGGCCCAGAAAGTATCTCCCCCACAACAAGCAACTCCAAGGCCACCTGAGTTGGCTCCAGCAGCCCAGCACTGGGATCCCTGCCACTGTCTCCCTGAGCGTGGATGAGAGGGAGGGGGCGGTGGGCAGGGGAAGGGGTCTGGGGTAGCCCCAAGGGTTATTGCTGGGGGAGAAGACACTGGGTGATGGGACAGATGTGTGAGGAGAGCTGGCTGGAGTGCACAGGGGACCTGCAGAGACTGTGGAGACAGGACTATTTGGAGGACATCTGGAGGTGGCTGGACTTAGGGCTACAGGACCTGGTGTGGGCCATTGGAGGCAAAGAACGGAGATATTGGGGTTCCAGCCACTGCCGACACTTGGCACCTGGAGCCTGCAAGACCTGGTGGAACATCTGTCCCAACTCTTGACCTAGCCAAAGCAAGGGACTCAGGAAGGAACCTGACACCAAGTGGGACTCCCGCAGTGTCACCAATAACATCAGAGAATGGTGACAACAGAACTTTGGGCTCTGGCCAGTGGATTTCATTAGTGTAATTCACAACTCACCTGTTCTGAGGTCTGGTGGAAACTCACCGAGTTTAACTACAAGGGCAAAGCTCCAGGAGACAGTCATCAGAGAGCCAGCCACTAGTTGAGGGTGGTCACTGTTATGAACTGATTGTATCTTCCCCCGTGCCCCCTTCACAGGTTGAAATTCTCAGCCGCAAGGTCATGGTATTAAGATATGGGCCGTAGGAGGTGACTGACTAGGTCAAGCAGGTGAACCCTCATGAATGGGATCAGTGCCACTAATAAAAGAGACCCCAGAGAGCTTGCTTGCCCATTCTGCTATGTGAGGATACATGACGAAGATGACCATCTATGAACCAGGATGGGCACCCCGGTGGGCACCCCACTGGAACTCAGTGGTACCGGTGCCCTGATCTTGGACCCCCAACATCCAGGACTGGGAAAGATAAGTTTCTGTGGTTTAGGAGCTATAGTGGCCTGACTGGCCAGAGACAGTTGTGTTTGATTCATGTTTATAGACCAGGGTGCTGACTACCCCCTGGTGCCCACTGGGTGAGGATCAGAGAGAGAGAGAGGAAGAGAGAGGGTGTGCACTTCTGGTGTGTGCGCTGTGTATGTGCGTGTGTGTGTGATGTGTGGTATGCATGTGGGGGTTGGTGAGTGCGGATTTGATCCCCATCTGGGTCCCCCTAGCACACGTTCCAAGCAGGGCTGGTCTGAGGATGGAGGCAGGCATCACAGGCAGAGTTCCCTGGAAGGAGAGTCCGAGTTGCTAGCTCAGGGATTCCAGGGAGCCAGGGAGGACAGAGAGACTGAAAGAGGGAAGGGAGGACAGCCCACAAAGGGTGGCCAAAGGAGGCTCAGACTTTGGGGAGCTGCTGTGGGGGACATCTCAGCTTCTCCTGCTGGACAGAGAGCTTATTTATGCCCCCTATCCTTCCAGGTAGTCCCTACATGAAGGCTGAGCGGACTTGAAAACTCAAGCAAAATTCCCAGGGCGGAAAGGCAGAGTGGGAGATGGGCCACTCCCGACACGTGCAAGGAGTCCTCCACCCAGCTCTGAGGTGGGCAAGACTCGGCACGGGGTGCAAAGCTCGCCTGCAACAATGGCCCCCCTTGGAGAGTTCAGATTCTCTTGGGTCCCACATTAAGTTCACAGGGTTTCCCCCCTCCTCTGCTACTCCCCCCCCCCCAAGGAATCTCCTCATCCTCAGGCGCCCTTCCACCCTCCTTGGTGGCCACTGGGGGCTCTTGCTGTCCTGCAGGCATAGACTGAGGTTCAGAGAAGGCCTGGGGGCAGTGCCCAGCACAGCCTAAATCTGCGGGCACAGGAAACCCCTCCGGAGGGTCCTCAGTCTCCAAGCTCGGGGCAAAGCTGCAATGTGATGGGCCTGCTGGGTTCTTGGGGGGACTGATGCCATGAACCTCCTGTCGCCTCTGAGTGCTCCTGGCACCTGCCACACTGGAGACCTCACTTTTCCAGGCAATCCAATGTCACCAGGCATTAGGCATCACCCGGAACCTGAGGACAGGCGGCACCCCCAAGACCCCCATTGAGACCCAGGTTTGGGTGTCTGATTGGTTCCCCAGTCCCCAGGTGAGGCAGAGGCAGGCAGAAGATGGGGCTCACACTCCCACTTGTGGAGGGCAGAATAATGCCCCACTCAAGATGTCCACATCCTAATCCCTGGAACCTGTGACTATGTGACCTTTCACAGCAGGTATGATTCAGTTAGGACTTTGAGATGGGGACACTACCCTGGATGATCTGGGTGAGCCCTGTGTCATCACATGGGTGCTTAAAAGTGGGAGATAGGCAGAAGAGTCAAGAGATGTGAGGATGAAAGTAGGGTCAGAGAGATGCCTGTGGCTGGCTTTGACAATGGAGGAAAAGGGCCATGAGGCAAGGAATGGGGCCAGCTTCTGGAAGCTGGGAAGGGCAAGGAATAAATCCATCCCCCCACCAAGTCTCTAGCTAGAAATGGCCCTGTGGACAGCTTGCTTTAAGCCTCCTGAGACCAGTTCTGGACTTCCGATCTTTAGAACCGTAAGATCATACCCTCGTGTTGTTGTGAGCCCATGAAGTTTGTGGTAATTTGGGACAGCAGTAATAGGAGACTGAAACACCAGTCCATAAAGAGGCTCAGAGGGGGCAAGCAGGATGTGTGGGTGGCACAGCAGACCTAGGACCCAAGCCCTCCCTGCTTTCCCCTGGCTGCCCTGCATGCGGTGGGGGGCGGCAGCATGGCCAAGATGAGGAACTGCCCTCAGCAGGGCCCATGCATGGCTGGGCAGAGTGGACCTGCACTCAGTTTGCCCTGGGAGCTCATTCACCATGCAGATGCCCAAGGCCCTGCCAAGACCTGAGACTCAGAGGGTCAGGGTGGCCCAGGAATCTGAGTCTTGTCCCAACGGTACCATCACCACACACCAACATGGTTTACTGGCTTCAGTTGTTCACAGTGGACCAGCACAAAAAGCACACAATGTGGTTTTCAAACATCCGTCTGTCCTCACCGTGATGCTGGCAACCTTGCTAATGTATGAGATGTAGGGAGCAGCTCAAGTTTAAGAAGCAGCCATGTCATCAGCTGGACCCTCAGAGGCTGCCACGGAGACAGAGACACGAGGGTCACAGCTGCATCGTGGGAGGCTCGCTCCTGGGTCAGGTGAAGAACAGAGGGTAGCTGGACAAAAGTGGCAGTCCAGAGACCGTCTGGCCAGTACGACCGCTGTCCCCATGCATAAGGACTGGTTTGCCATCAGTTGGTGGCATGGGGACAAGGGGGCAGAGCTGACCTCCCCTCTGGTGATAAGGGCAAAGGGATCAAGTCTGAATCCCCCAGATGACTTCTCCGTGACTGCAGTTGTCAGCTCACCTGCATTAAGTATTTGATGGCTACCTCTGAGTAAAGTCTCCAGAGGCAGGGGCTGTGTGTCTGTCTGATTTATGGTCTGGTTATTTATGAGCTTCTCTGGAGCATTTGTTGGAATGAATGAAGGAATGACCTGTGGCTAGGTGAGGAGAAGAGGGAACAGAGGGGGCCTGGAAGGGGAGCCAGGGAAGCAGGGCAGCCCAGGTAAAGCATCTGTGCATGGTCCTGAGGAAGGATGCATTTTGATTCGAAGGATTTCCCTGGGGATCCGTGCTCTCTGCCTCCAGCAGGGCTGGCTGTTTCTGGCCGGGTTGGGGGACTGGCAGGCTTGCAGGACACAGGCACCAAGCTTTGGCAGGGCTAGGCCTGGTCATGTCCTCTCAGTGGGTGCAATCACTGACCTTTTCTCTGGTCGGGTTCCAGGTGGTCCCTCACTGGTGCACCATGCAGTTCTGGTATTTGGCTTGCATCCAAGTGCGCGCGCTCCAGTCCCTATCAGAGGTGGCTTCAGGCTGTGGCTTCGGGGTGGTTGACATTTTCTGTTTCCTCCTGCTCTTCCCCTAAATAAGCCCCACCACTCCCCGAAGAAAGCTCTTTTCAGAGTTTTCTGAGAATTTCTTTTTAAAAACAAAAATAGGTTTATTTACTGAAACAGTTGTGTTGAGTCACCCTCCTTGCACTCTGGAAACCATACAATGTTGGGTTCAGTTCACATCTCTGAAAAGGGCATGTGATCGTGATCTTTTTCCAGTTTTGAAATCAAGATTATACCAACCTTCCAGGCAGAGTTGGTTGGTTTGAAAATCGTGGGTCAGAGCCGGTAGAAGTTTTGTAAAAAGACTGATAAGTGCTGGAGAGATTTTTTTTGGGGGAAGTGGTGGCCTTTGGTTGCCACTTCCCTTTCTCTGATGGCCGCTGGTCCAGTGGAGTTTAATGGAGGCTGTCTAGAGCACACAGCAGCTACGAGTATGGGGCGGGCACCAGCCTTTCCAGCCCTAGACCTTGTCTGGAGCGTCTCCCTGCCTCTGATCCCCCAACATCACAATGGAATGATGCTGAGCTCATAGGACCTGCTGAGATTAGATAAATGTGCGTGTACGATGTACTCAGTGTCATCACTCTCAAGACAATTTCAGTCCCTTTTATTTCCATTGAAAATTATCTGCTTCTCACAGATGTGTTAGATGCATTAGAACGTTGTAAATATCACATCTATGACCACTTCCCTTTTTCTCTTTGCTGTTACTTGTATATACTTCTTTTCCGTGACCAGGATTGCCAGAGGTTTGTCTACTTTTTTAATTTTTTGATTTTGCTGATATTTTCCTCATTTTTATTTTCTAGTGTCTTGTCCTTGTCTTATTTTTATTCTTCTTCCTTTCTAGGTTCTTTGGGCTTACCCTATTGCTTTTCTGTGAGCCCGTGTTGAATACCAAACTCAGTTTTAAGAATTTGTCTTGTTTTTTGATAAATGTATTTTAGCCTTAGCTGGGGGACTGCCAAATTTGGTATTTCATGTGTTTTTTAGAGGCTGTGCACTTTTAGGAATTTCTCAATTTTTCCTTACAATTTCCTCTTTCATGTAGGTTGTTTACCACGTACTGCTTAGTCCCCAGATGCAAGAGATATTTTCAAATTTACTTTGAATTTTATTGCATTATCAGAGAAAAATAGTTGTGCATTAGGGACTTTGGGATTTACCGAGGTGCCCTCTGTGGCCTGGTATGTAGTCCATTTTCCTTTAAGTTCTATGCGTGATGAAAGGGAATTTGCCTATTGGGTGTAATATTCTGTATGAGCCCAAGTTAAATAACTGTGGCATTCCAATCTTCTAGATCTTTGCTCTTTTGTCACCTACTTGATCTGTCAGTTTCTGAGAGGAGTGCATTTCAACTATACTTTTTATTTCTCTCTGTGGTACTCTTCAGTCATTCTACACAGACACACACACACACACACACACACACTGATTCTTTAGTAGGTTTTTCTCAAGTCATGTGGACACATTTATCCCATGAATCCTCCTTATTATAAACATATGAACATGTCCGCTTTTGATATATGAGTTCATGTACATATGAGTCTATATGTCCTTGTGTCTTTGTCTACAGGGAATTCTGCATAAGTTTGTAGACAATAAAAAGTCTGGTTGCTTGTATGTGAAAGTCCAGGGGAAGGCTTTGTGACTACCTGTATCAGCAGAAATTTACGTATGTATGGACACAGGTATGTTCTTGGCTCATATACAGATGGAGAAGGCTAACATGCATGTGGTAAAATGTTAATATCTGGGGAACCCAGTGAAGAAAGTCATATAGGAATCCTTTGAACTATGTTTGTGACTTTCCTGTCACTCTGAAACTACTTCATTATTATGATTTTTTGATTTTCAGTAGGCTCCAGGCCCAATGTGGGGCTTGAACTCACGATGCTGAGATCAAGGTTCCACACCTACCAACTGAGCCAGCCAGGAGTCCCCCACTCTGAAACTACCTCAAAATAAAAAGTTAAAAGCTTAATGGGGTCAGAGGACTGGTGGGAATGAGGAATCAGGAATTCCCTGGCCAAAGGTAAAGTCTCAGAACAAATGGTGGGAATATTCAACAAGGAGAGAAAACAAACCCTCCAGTGAGATCACTTGAGGCAGTGCTTAAATCCATGTTTCACTCGGAAAACTTCAGCCCAGCCTCATCTGGGGGCCACCAAGTAGCCCTGGCTGATGCCATGAAGCTCCCCTGACAGCAGAGTCCCGGAAATGGCACAAGGGGGATGAAAGTATTAAATTTCTAAGCTCTCAGGAGACTCCTGCTCATGGCAAGATTATTACCTGGGGTTAGCAGCACATGGTATGTGGTGGATGGGGCACCCCAGAAGTAATGCCGACTTTATGCCCGGCTTTCTGGTCAGAAGGGGAAATACTGTGACTGTATGTGGTTGTAAGGATGCAGGACTGGGCTGGGGACACCCTGAACCCACGGGGCAATTTTGGTATTCCTGACGGTGGGTTAAAAAGAATGAAGTGTCTTTGGATGGAAGTTCGGACAAAAGACACAATATCACTCAAGAGTGTCGTAACTAAAAGATGTACGTGTATCTATCGAACCTTTAGATAAAGCCAGCAGATCCAGAAAGTGCTGGAGATGAGGAGCACGGTCAGTGCACTGCCATGGAAGCAGCCACATGGGGGTAGAGGGGGCCCACATCACTGGGACAGCATGCCGGCAACCACGGGCTGCTGTCGTGGGGGCTTGGAAGTTTCTTAAGGACATGACAAGCAGAAACTGGGCACCAGGGATGCAAGGGCCAGATAAACCAGTAAAAGATTTTGGGGACACTGGGGAAATCCCAAGGCCTAGGTATGAAGACGGGTGAGAACTCATAGACATGGACAGCTGGATATAGGTAAATGAAGCGTGCATGTTATAAAAAGCACGTATGATATGACCTCATTTGGGAAAAGACAAACCATCTAGATGTGTGCATGTCCATAGAAAATCATTTGAAAGATACGCAATAAGGTTATCTCTGAATGGGGGAATACGGTATGTTTAGTTTCTCATCCTTGATTATACTTTCTAATGTGTGTATATATATATAGGGAGAGAGAGAGAAAGAATACATATATACTGCATTTTTTAAAATAGGAAGCAGATGGGAGGCAAGGAGGTGGAGAAAGTGAATATAGACTGCTCTTGATTTCTGTTGCATAGGGGAACGATGTGAGGGTGATGTCGGGTTGTGAGCTCACTCTCTCTAACATGGGTGAGCTGGAGGCAGGGAATGGAGCAGAGGGGATGCAGAGAGGCCACACAGCATGGGGCTCCTGTGGGAGCGAGGGTCTGGCACAGGGCTGGACGCGGGCAGGGAGGCAGGCCAGTGGGCCGTCTGGTGAGGGGGCCACCTCGGACGGGATATGAGAATAAACACAGACAGTTGAGTGTTGCTGCCCCAGTATTTATTTCTTACAACTTCTTGAGGGCAGCATGATGGTTATTCCTTGAGAAGAAAACAAAGGCAGGGCTACTCAAGGTGATAAACCTCCAGGGTCGTACATGGCTCAAGCCAGGCTCTGTCATGAATAGGCCACAGGAGAACAGCTAGGGCTCAGGGCCAGACACAAAAACAGAGTGAGGCCACCACACGTTTCCACCGTTCTCCCCTACCCACTCCGTGACCTGCGCACATGGACAACTGGTCTTGTCTTCTAAGTGGCCACAGGCTATCAGGAGTGTAAATCTAGAAGGGGCGCCAGCGTTCCCCACCTGCTCCTCCCAGGAGAAAACCAAAGCATGCACGCTGAGCACCAGTGCGTGTGACTGATTCCTTTCTCTCCTTGAGATGTGACGAGGAAGTGGCTCTCAGGATTTCTGTGTGGAGTCCCACTAAGATGCTTCTTCCTGACCTCATTGGTGGAGGGGCCCCACTGAGGAGGGGATGACGTGCCGGCCACATGAGTCCCTCTCTGTGACTGCCAGAGTCTGCCTTGAGGCTCTGTCCTGCTGCTCTGGGCTGTTAGTCACCACTTGGATAAATTTTCAGAAGGCACATTCGTGCTCCTAAAACTGACAGATGTCACAGCTGGGTGAAAGCTCGAGAATCAGGATTAACTGTCACGGCAGGAATCGGGGACTCTGATGGACTGCAGGCATCAGGGATGTTGTGGTTGGGAAGGTTCAGGCAACCCTATGATGGTGTTAATTGGCTGGGAAGGCCTTGCTTGCCAAGCACGCTCGCTGCTCAGGCTATATACCTGGAATATTCCATTCACTTCAGGGCCTGCATCTGTAGGGTGCACCAAGGTGATGGGGACCAAAGGGAGAGGGCTGGAGGAACTTTGAGTTGAAGCCAGAGAAAGGAAGACTTGTGGCTTACCTTTTCAACCACCGGAGGAAAGCCTGTCTCGCAAGATGGGTCAGACTCCCTCCATCTCACCTGAGGGAAAGGCCTGGGGCCCCAGGCATGGAAGCCATGGGAATAGGCTTCAGTTCTGTTTAAGGAAGAACTTCCTGATGGTCAAAACTAGAATTCTGTGGGGCGGGACTTATTTTCATTAAAACCCTCTGATTGGAGGCTGGGCATCCTCTTTAGGTACATTCCTGTCCTGAACAAGGTGCAGTCCTGAGGGCGTCTCCATCTATTGTCAGGCTTTATGAAAGCCAAGTGAGTAAATGAAATTAAGGTGAAAGCATGCTTATAGGAATTCTAAGAAAGTCAGGGGAGATTTGAGAGAATGGCAGAGAGTATTACCAAAGAATTGACAATTTAAAATAGGGATTTCGGGGGCAAGTTGAGAGTTTATTTCAAAGCACAGCAAGAACTACTTCTTGGGAGAGATGGATTTAATTCTATCCATGTCTCCATGAAGTCTGTCTTATAAACCTAGAACTCCTTTTGGTCTTGCACGGAAGGAATCATAGAAATGATCTATTTCACTGGACCTGAAGCCCATGTTCTCCTTTGAGACTACTATTGCTGGGGCTTGGACTGAAGATGTCCCCAACATCTGTGTGCAAGTGTCCCAGCTGGTGAGAGCAGAGGAGCCTTCTTCTGCAGGCTCTGCTTCCCTCTATGCACATGAACCCTCTAGAAGCTGCTTCGAGAACGGGGCTCTTCACACGGTATCTGCCAGGGGCCAGGACTCCTCAAAAAGTGTGGCAGAATTTTGTGTTCATGGCAGTTTTCTTGGGGGAGGGGCACCGTTTGCCTCAGATCCCCCAATGGAGCTTATGACTAAAAGATTGAGTCGTGTACCTGCAGGAACACAAGGCAGTTTGTGGATGCAAGTCCATACTCCCTCCTCCCCCCTCCCTCCGCCTCGGTGTTGCACAGACCTGGGCTGTTAGAGAACTTACTCTGAACTTCCCCTTTGACTTTTAAGCACCTGCAGAGAGGGGGTGATAGCAAGCACCCTTGCTCACAAGGACCCTGGGCCCCTAAAGCCTGGCTCTCTCAAACCGTGAAGGAGTGTGCGGCCCAGGGCCCTGACAACATGGTGAGGAACAAGTTCCCCATGGCCGTGACAGGCACATCCTTCCTGAATCCTGGTCACAGATGGTCTCAACAAGACATGACTGGCCACTCTCCATTTTCTACCAGTTTTCCTGGTCTGAAAACAAAATACTGAATAACTGTCTTATTGCCAGAGGGAACCTTATACTTAAATTCATACAAATAGCCACAGGAGCGTCAGGAAAATATTAGGTTATTTTGAAAGACTACCCTTCCCACCACCAAAAAGCCCCCACATCACTACAGTTACCATTTCAGGCAATAAATAAAAAGGATTTTCATACTGTCTGCATTGAGAGTCTGAAGGGGGTAAGAGAGAGAAATGGGGCCCAAAACCATATTAAGAGAAGTGTTTTCCTTCTCTAGAGAACTTGGCAAATCAGACTGATACGCCTCTATCTGGAATGATTCTAGCTCTTTTAAGCAAAGAAGAGAAAGTGAGCCATTGAGGGCCCTGTTAGTGCTGTGGTTTTAAGTAGTGAATAGCTTTTTAAAGTAGGCTCCACACTAGGTATGGAGTCTAATGCGGGGCTTGAACTCATGACCCTGAGATCAAGCCCTGAGCTGAGATCAAGAGTTGAATGCCTGACCGACGGAGCCACCCAGGCATCCCTGAGTACTGAACATCTTAAAAGTGCCTCAAGCCCAGAAGCGAAATCAAAGTGGTTCATCCCGTCCACAAAACCACAAGCAGACAGGCACTATTAACGATTCTAAGTAAGACAAGTGAAGACCCACTGGCCACGCCCTGTTAGAAAAATGCTTGGGCCAATACCTGGGATATTTGATTTTGTATTCTTGCATATTTCTGAAAATCGCAGAATATCTGCAGTCAGAGACGTCAAAGAAATGTTTGCCTGTCAATTAACATTTGCTAAAATTGAAGGAAATGACGACACTCCAGCATTGACCCGTGTTCATGTTAAATCTGTAATCAGAGATGGTGAGGTAGGAAATATAGCCACGTGTCACTTAAAACCACACAAAAACTGGACATGCTTTACACTTCTCTTTTAAAATGTATCTGTATTATTTTCACCAATCAAAACACACATAATATATTTTATCATAAAACATTAGGCATGAAACACCAGAGGAGGACGTTAGAAATTGACTGGATGGACTCATACATCGTCACCGTGACTTACAGGGCATCGGATTTGGATTAAACCAGCAGTCCAGCCAGGGGCTCTGGATGTCAGCAGGGGCCCTGCCAAGGGTTTTCTCCTTCCAGCTTGGAGGTTCTAGGTTTTGTGTCCCGGACAGAATAGAGTCTCGCTGCCATTTCCATGAGCCCGACTGGGCAATACTGAGCAGTCTGTGTTTCTACAACGTTCTCCTGTTCTCCCTACCTACTCTCTGAGACCTGCACTTGAGGTCAAGACCCAACTAGGGGAGGCAGTCATTTCCTTTTTGACTGAAAATGAAGCCAACAGATAAAATAAACCTAGTTCGAATTCCAGGCTAATGAAAAATTACCTGGTTTATAAAAATATGGGCCCAAAACAGTTACTTCCAGGGTTGTATACAATATAACTTACAAAAATAAAATAGAAAAAATGACAAAGTTGAACATGTTTTAGTTCTTTTTCCGACGTCAGCATTCATCTATCAAGAGCAGTTTGAAACCGTCTACACTGCTCGGCTCAGGAGGGAGGACCCTGACGTGGGGTGAGGTATTTCCACAGAAGGTGGGTACTGTAGGAAGCCCATCCACACTGACACAGGCTGCCCTCGTGAATGCACAGAGGAAGGAGTGAGCAGAAAGCCAGTCTGTGTGGGGCACCCTGCTCCTCTCACCAAGGGCCCCCCAGAAGCAGGAGCTTGGTGTGCCCTCAGCATCCCCATGCTATGTTCATGGAGGCCTAGGGCAGATATGCATTTTTAAAATCCTCCTCTGTTTCTGTTTTTCTTTTTAAAGATGGATTTCGTGAAGTCTATTTAAAGAATGTATATTAGAGAGAAGGCCATTTTAAGATGTTTATGTATGGATAACGATAACTTTCTTTGTTGTACCATCAGGCCTCCAAAACCAAAGCCATCCTAAGCCATATCATAGGTGTTTCTGCTTTGATCCAAGTCAGCATGTCCATCTTGTACTTGAACGTGTCTAAACCTCACGATATAAAACTGTTACTTCAACACGAATTTTGTTCATCAAGGGTTCCAGTCTCCAGGGATAAGACCAACCAAAGAGATGCAAGTGGTTGAATCATATGTTTTAGATAATATTTATAATAAACTTTCTTATCAAAGTTCCTCCTCAGAACACATTCTACAGAATGTTGACCCAATAGCTTCCAAAACAGTTAAATACGAGATATGAACTTGTAACAGAAGAAGCTCAAGGGATAAGCATTATGAGCACAGAGAGCCAAAATGTGACCACGATAACCCCACTTCTGCCATGATACTCTGATACTTTGTAGCTTAGGGAACTCCGAGTGAATTCCACATCAGAAAGTCTGAAAGCATCAATTTCAGGTGAGCAGTTTTAAATCAGAAAATACTCAGTAGTTAATCACTACTCTTGAGGGTGCTTCCTCCATAAGCACATGAGGAGGCCTCCCAGAAAATCCGTGGGTTTCCCTTTAGGAAAAGGAAATGCTCCACAAACTGGGAAAATACCACCATCCCAGAGGTGTTCTGAATCACCTTGCTCCCTACAACAGATCCAAGCTGGAGTGTGGAGAAGGGGGCAGTTTACAGGGCTTCTTTCAGCAAGGAAAGAAAATCGAGTAAGAACATTAGGTTGGAAACCAGAAACATTGCCCTGGGAGATGGTGCCCCTCCCAGGGAAGGACTCTGACCAGTCTCAGGGGAAGCAAGCACCCAGGAAGTCACTGCAGTTGTCTTCAGTGACTGTTTTGTCAAATTCTACTCTCGGCGCTAATATATTCCAGAATCTGCTGTCATGTTATTGACGTGGAGTGTTAGGTGCCTAATAAAGAAGGTGGGGTTTTAGGTAGCATTATGAGTTCAGAATACCAGGAGAAAGGAGTGAGGGTAGATTAGGATGGTGAAGGCATATATGACTTAAGCAGCACAAAACTGAAAATTTTATCATCAATAAAGCTGAAGGCACACTCATCACAGACTAAGACAATTTAGAGGAAACCAAGTGTCCATCTAGGTGTCTTGGCTTTAGCAGTGATCATTCTCAGCCCAAAACAAGATAGCTTTAAGAAAAGTTGTATTTTTTTTATTTATTAAATAGATTTAATTATATTCCTTCTGAAATACAAAAGATAGAATAAATCATACCATAAAAGAAGGGAAGATATGATAATATGATGGTGGCCAATGAATACACATAAATCTATTTTCTCCTGGACAGACACCATTTAAGAGGATTAAGAGATAATTCTAGAAGCAGCACTACCCGGAAGATTATTTGGCATTTAAATACTGATTTCCAAAGTGCTAGATGGCAAGCCTGAGCAAGCACATGTGGTCACATGCATATAAGTCCCAAGAGTTATGGAGGATGAGAAATTGTCACTACTATTACCATACAACTTAAAAAAAATAATAATAAAACAAAATCATCTACTCTAATTGCTCACCTGAAATGACCTTGCACAAAATCTCTGAGTGTGGCTTGCACTTGTGTTCTTCAGACACAGTCTGCTTCACCGTGAACTCTAGGCAGGCAATCCTATTGGAACTGAGCAGGGGCAAGGCATCGTGTTCCTTACATGCAGAACATGGAGTTTTTCTATTTGGTTCCATCAATCCCCAAGCATTTCAGGCCCATGGAAGTGAAAGTTCCTTCACTGAGGACGAGCTTGCTGCTCGTGCCTTATCACCGGCAACCTTCGAGGGGTCCTGTCGAGGCGTCGAGGCTGCTGTCTGTGTCTGAGGCCAGCGTCTGCTCAGTGGACATGGATGAGATGTCGTTGATGGATGATGACCGGGACGGGGTGGCATTGCTGCTTATTGCCGCATCTGTGCTAAGAAAACCAAAGAGAATAAAATCTGATGCACAACATTGCTGCGGGTCCGGGCAGCGAGGTTTGGGGCCGTCCCCCTGCTGTGTGTTGCCGGGGCTCCCTGGCCGCACTGCTGGTGTGAACAAGCAGTGAGCCAGCTGCCCACGCCCAGCTGTTCCTGGAGTCCTTCTCCAGGCCCAGGATCCCAAAAACCCTCCTTTTCTTATCCTACAACTCTCAGTGTCACAAAATGCTGAAGTCCAAGTAGGGTTCAAGGGTCATCAGACATTTCAGCTACAGTCATCAACACTTTATCCAAGGGTAAAAGCAGCAACCTTTGAAGGATTCTTTTGTAATAAAAACAGAATGGAAAAAATCAGACAGGGAGACAAACTTTGAGAGACTCTTAACTCTAGAGAGCAAACTGAGGGTTGCTGGAGGGGAAGAGGGTGTGATGGGCATTAAGCTGGGCATGTGATGCAATGAGCACTGGGTATTACACTGAACTGATGAATCACTGAACACTACATCTGGGACTAAGTATTTACTACATGTTGGCTTTTTAAATTAAAAAACCCTGCTACAATAAAAACTATATACAAACAAACAAAAAGGAAAAAAGATTTTTTTGGCCTCTTGCTCATTTTATTTTTGATTTATACATCCCCAAAACTAGCATTTTGATTTTTTTTTAAGGTACATGAAACTACACTGTTTCCTATGTCTGGCGTGAACAGAAAGAAAACATCTGAGCTCTCAGGGGCCAGTTTAAATTTGTGCCTCGTTAACCGCAGACACCTAATTCTGTGCTGAAGTTATGTAATTTATAGATGCTTGACACATACGTCACACTGAATATAAAATTCAAGAAAAAGTATGTGGTGCCGTCTGCGCCTCCATGTGTGCATGCGCAGGCTTCTGAGGGGGGAAGCGAGGTGAAACAATAAATATAACTTGGAAGGATCTCACTCCGGAAGCAGGTGGGATCCTACGGATCTGAGGGAACAGCACATGCATTATGTCTCTGACAGTCCCATGGTGAATCGACCACCAGGGAGCCCAAGTACAAATACAGGAGAATTAGATGAACAGCTTTCTCACAAGGAAACCAAATTCCATTTTACTTAGATTTGCACAGATTTTCTTCTGTAACTGGGTGGGGCCAGTCCTGAGAGGGTCACACACCTTGTCAGTGTTTTAAATTGAGCTCCCTCATCTGTCAGTGGAGCTGGCTGGAGCAGAGGCCAGCACGGAACCAGGATGGCTCTAATGCAGTCTAGTGCCCCACGCAGCAGGAACCGGTTAGCTGTTGCCACGGCAATACCCCAGACACGGAGCTGATCTCACATCAGGAGTTTTCGGACCCAGGGCCGGGTGAGCTGGCATTCCACATACCACTGCCATTTAGGAAAGTTGGACGGGGAAAAGGAAACTGGATTAAAGCTATGAAAGCAATCACTAACCTGAAGGCTGCTCTTTGACCACGCCGTTCTTGCTTCTCTCTTCCCAGTCCAGCACTTCTTTGTAAATTAGCTCTTCAAAGAGAAAGGCAAGGTAAAAAGCTCCATTAGTTTCTCTGCATCTCTGAACCCTACTTCCTAATCAGTCGGGACTACTCCAAGGGCACTGTGATGCCTTGTTTTTAACTGAGACATATGGTTAATTCAATAATACCATCTACCTAGACCAAAACATCTAAGTTTTGATCCATTACGTCTTCTCCACCCAACTGTGAAGGCAGCCAAAAACACAGGCAGTTCTAAACCCACAAGGCAGTTCTACGAGGGGCAGGGGGACTAGCAAAGGGGCTCTCATGGAGCATTTTAAAGTAGTAGAGACTTTCACACCATTTGCAAGCGTTTCTCTCTGGCATTACTTGGGATTCTCCAGATGGAGCCGGTATCCAATTGTAGGGGGGAAGCTCCTCCAGCCTGGCCAGAAATTAACCCAAATTCCTCAGTCATTTCTTGGCTTCAGCCTTAGTTTCCTTGATTCTGACTTGTAAGTAAAACTAACGACTTACTAAGGAAGCATAGGGGTTCCTACCGTTCCGGCACCTGTCAACCACGTCACCCTCTGAGTGTGTGTTCATGCAGGTTCCGGCTCTCTGGATGCCGTGGGGAGAGCGGACGTGATTGGCTTGGGCAGAGCATGCTGCCACCCTTGACCTGCACTGACCGAGGTTCCCAATTTCTACTGATTCTGTTTTTTAATGGGTTCTCGTTCTTCGACCTCCTGGCTATGAGCTTAGTTGGCTGCGGGCTGCTTGGTGAATTTTACAACCTTCAGAAGCCAACAGTATGCGGCTCATAGGGGCTCCTCTCTAACTCTGTTACCGGCAAGTTCCTTCTCTACTAGGGAGCGGGAAGACATGGGTTAAGAGGGGCTGCAGGGCCTCTCACCCCTCTCCCCTAGCGGGGCTCCTGCTGACAAGCAATGTGCATGAGCAATCGATCGAGAGGCAAAGTCAGCTCTGCCTTTACCTTTCCACTCTTCAATTGCATGCTCTCTTTCTTCCAATTGGGCATCGTAAATCTGAGGTGGTGGCTGAAAATTAAATGACACGTGAAGTTAACAGTACAAATGTAATGAGGCATGAAGATGGTAGAATCACTGGGGAGAGTCTAATCATTTATCATGTGGCTTTCATTCAATACATGGCCTCTTAAGGTTTCTTCATATGTGTGACATTATATAACTTTCCAATCAAAATAACTAGGGAGAAATTTTAAAAAAGGAGCTATTACGGTTTTCTTAATAATTACATGATCTCCAAACACTCTTAGGGCATATGCCCAAATGTAACTACAAAATGGTCACCATGAGCCACTTCCTAAGACCCACCCTTGACAAGGACCGTGCTGGCTCAGGTTTGCAGTTCTTCGCGTTACAGCCCCCTTACCCAATCCCCAACTCACCCAGGACCGTTCCAAAAACCTGCTTCGAAATCACAGTTCAATAAATAGGACTCTTTTCATATGAAATACTGTTCACTGTGGTGGTGAAATCCACAGGCCAGTCCTAAAATGAGCCTGCCCCCACAAGGTTACGTCTTAGAGCCAGAGATCATCCATTCGAGTGTTGCCAAGGAAACATGCCCCTGGGTGTTGCACTCAGAAGTGGCACCCCCTGGGAAGCCCCTGGCAGGTCCCTCTGGGGAAGGACAGATAGACTTGGGATTCTGAGCAACTTTCTTAGCCTCTGATGGGGCGGCCCAAACAAGGTGTTATAAGCAAAGCACATGGCACCTGCCAGGTCCATGATGGAGGCTTAGTAAATGGTGATATCGTGATCCTGCACCAACCTCTATATTAAGGCAGACGTGTCACCGTAGCAAAGGCACATCTACTCCTGAGGCACATGGAGCAACAGCCCCAGAAGCAAGGGTTCCAAAAAAGGGGCTCAGGTCTCAGATGACCCTGGGCCTCTTTGTATTCAGGAGTCCTCTGAAATCTAGAACTTGCTGGAACCTGGGTGGCTCAGTGGTTTAAGCAGCTGCCTTCAGCTCCGGTCACGATCCCAGGGACCTGGGATCCAGTACCGAGTTGGGCTCCCTCCTCAGTGGGGAGTCTACTTCCTCTGCCTGCTGCTCCCCCTGCTTATGCTATCAGATGAATAAATAAAACTTAAAAAAAAAATGAAATCTAGGAATTGCTATCCTTATGCAGCCGTTCCGGGCTGATGGATGGAGGATCCAAGGAAACATATGCTCTGCCCTGAAACACATGCTTACCGCTTCAGCTTCAGCAGGGTCATACCAAACAGTAATATAAGGGTGACGTAAAGCTTCGTCTACGGAGATTCGCTTGTCGGGATCTATCACTAACATTTTCGATAACAAATCTCTGGCTTGACTTGCTAGGGTGGAAACAAATATTAGACGAATAAATTAATCCCCAGACATAGACCATCACAGAGAAAATGTGACAGTGCAGACAGAACAATTTGGACAGTTTCCAAATCAATCGAGTCTTTTTCCTTAAGAATAATCCAATGAGTCACTCATTACTAATCAGGTTTTTGACATCATTTCTTGCCTCTGGATCTGGGAGGGGGAGAGGTGGGACAGGGTACCAGGTGGACACAGGCCAATGGGAGGCTGACCCAGTGCCGGGGGATAGCTGTCACCAGGGAGGGCACAGGGGCTGAGCTGAGGGCTGCAATGCCTGACATGCCCTATGGAACACTTCACAGATGCCTCTGCTATGCCAAACTGCGTGTAACGTTGGCAATATACACTTAAAAATATCTAGAGATTACTTGTTAGGAAAAAACCCAACACACACAGTAACTCAGTAACTCAAGTAGGTTTTGGCAACTGAAGTTCACATGGGTAGGCAAAGGAGAGATGGGGCTCTTCTGACCAAGGCAGTTTACCCTGATGTGGAGAGAAATCTATTCTTTCCCTTAAATCACAGTTTTAGTGATGGGCACGGGAGAAGGGGAGGAGGAGCTCTATTTTATCAAACTACGGGCTAGAATCTTAACTCAAGTGTCCCATGTATCCGAAAACCGTGATTTCCAGTTGCTATAATTAACGTAAGAGTCATTCAGAATGATGCAAACCTTTTCATTTTGACCAAAGGCTTCAATGTGGCCATTCTGTTGAGGACAGAACTTTCAGGTCTCTAGGCCTTCAGGCTGGCCTGTACCTCACTTTATTTGAGGGTTTCCACTATTTTATCTCCCCACATCCAGAGGTGTCAGAACAAGGACCTGAAGAGGCTGAGAGCAGCGCCCAGATTGCAGAAACAGGGATGAGAGGAACGAAGGGTTTCTTACTTTTAATTTTGTCTCGTTCGGATTCAGATGGGAATATCCAATCTGGGAAGAGCTCTTCGAATTTGATGCCAGGGTACTTTGGTCTGTTTTCTACATAATTCCTCACGGTCGGCTGAAGTTTCTTCATGAAATCCGCGGATGGCGTTCCTAGCTGCTCAATGACTTTATTCCACTGATCAATATCTAAGGAATCTCTTGAGGAAAATACAACTGAAGGACCTTATGGTCACATTACACAGAGTAGCATCATTCAAAGAAACACTAAAACCCTCTTTCGACCTACTGACAGGTAACAAATGAGGCCATCCCACAGGTGCTTTGAAATAATATGCAAATACAGCATGGGTTTCCAAAGTTCAGACTAGTTTTAAAACCTCTGCGCCTGGGGCACCTGGGTGGCTCTGTCATTAAGCGTCTACCTTCGGCTTAGGTCATGATCCCGGAGTTCTGGGATTGAGCCGCACATCGGTTCCCTGTCCACGGGAAGCCTGCTTCTCCCTCTCTCGCTCCCCCTGCTTGTGCTCCCACTCTCGCTGTGTTTCTGTCAAATAAATAAATAAAATCTTAAAAAAACAAAACAAAACCCTCTGCGCCTTTCTAAACTCTGATCACAGTTTATTAGACCGCCAAACTGAGGGACATATGCCATCCCGTTCTAGATCAAATGACAGTTATCTCGTAACTGAAGAATACCCATGACGGAGGTGATGAAAAATGAAATTAGATAAATATTACTTAGGCAAACTGAAATCAATTTTTATACCAAGGCTACTTAGATTCGAAGGTTCCCTGAAGAAAGACCTGAATCCTGGGTTCACGGCTGGGGAAGCAGAGGCCCCTGCGGGGTGTGGTATGTGAGCTGGGGCTTGGGGCTCTCTGAGCCCAAGCCTTGTCTTCTCCCATAGGACCATGGGCTTGCCTGGAATGGGGGTTAGATGGACAGCTTTGGGAGGTCATTCTCTTTCACATGGGACTGACCTTGACCATCACTGCAGTACCCTGGAGCACATCTTATCTCCTTTCAAAGTACATGACCTGGGTTTCAGACCCCACTGTGCTCTAACCACACAGCACGTGCCGGGTACTCAGTCTCCCCTGGCTCTGAACTTACTTGTTTGTAAAATGCAGAAAATACCAGCTCTGCCTAGTTCACAGGGGGCCTGGAATCACGAGCTGGAAAGTGATTCGGAGACCATAAACAATAACAGGGAATGTAGGCCAGGAACAAAAAAATCAGGTAAAGAGCAGTGTTTAAAAAACAGTTTTCAAAAGTGGCAAAAAAAAAAAAAAAAAAAAGGAATGGAGGTCTGTCTTAGAAAAATGCAATCACATTACTGTGGAAGAAGCTGGGGAGCTGAACAGGCTCGGGGCAGGGGTATTCTCCTCCCTTACTCTTGTGTTCCTACGTGCTGCTGAAGCTGGACTGGGAAGCTCTCAAGCCCTTCTCACCACCTTCACATCCCAGTGATCATCCGAAACTGCCCCTCGTCTCCCTGCTTCTGCTCTTGTCTGTGACAATCTGCCTTCGGCCCAGCAGCTGGAATGACCTTTTCCAACATAAGTCAGGTCAGAGCCTAGAAACAGGTGAGCGCTCAGTAAAGGTCTAGGATGTTCATGACTCAGGGTCTTTTCTGTAGACTAATGAGGGGTGGGAAGGGAAACATGGCCCCAATAAGCCTGCTGGTCTTCTGGGTGTGTGTATGTGTGCACTCCTGTCCCTCGGCTCCCACAGGCCTCTCATTATGCCGAATGGGGATCAAGGCTCAGGCAAGCCGGGACTTCTGGGTGCCTGAGAATGGCTGGCTGCAGCTCCCTGTTTCTGATGGGCTACCATGGGCACAGGAGGTCCTCTTCTACCCCAAGTCATGGATCTGAAGCATATTTCAGAGAACTGCATTCTGGTTGCCAGAATCTTTTCCCATTCTAGTAATTTTTAATCTAATGTTTGAAACAGTGGGCAAAAATTGCGTTTGGAAAATGATGTTAACTCTGGGTTTTTTATTTTGAGAATGACATCAAATGGCCTGATATATAAACTATTAGTTACTGACATGACAAGACATTAATATTTAGGTAGGAACTTCAAATTAACTTCATAATGCACCAGAAAGTATCCAGTTTTTGTATTTTCTGAAAAAAATCTTTCTTAATTCAAAAAAGGCACAAAATGAATAAGAATTGAGACCAATGAAATGTTAAGCAGATTCTTCTAAATTATTTATCTTTAGAATACATCAACTTTTCCCTTTCAAGCTGAGTCTGTTTGCAAAATAAAGACCTTTTTATTTATAGTGTGGAACAAGTGAATCAAAGGAAAGTCAATGGAAAACTGCCAGAAAATTTATTAGAACAAAATAAAATGCTGTATTTAACTTCACATAAAATCTGTGATGTGAAAAATGTCAAGGAAAGCAAATAAAACGATAGGAACAAAATCCTTTCATTCCATGTTTGTGTTGTAAAGAATTTACATTACAAGAAAACCACCCTCATAAAATTACAAAAAACTAAAATCACTTTAATAAAATACATACAAAACACTGACTACACAGCTGGATTTCCTTTAAAAATAACCACCAATCTGCCAACAGACAGAGACCACTTTAAGCTTTCATAAGGAAAAAATAAAATCAAAGACTAATGAAAATCCTAAGTGGTTAGAACACAAATGAAAAAGGGAATACGTCAGAGTTAAAAAATACTAAAGATGGAAGAATATGAGGACCACAATCAAGGAAAGCTATTCCAATGATCATAGTGTCTCTTTTGCGTTATGCTCTATGTCATTAATGTGATTTGCTAACTACAGTACCAGTTAATCTTTTGCATTTTATATTTATTTAGACTTCTCCAGGTATGTTACCAAAGAACCTTCCAGATGGATTTTCTGTGAAAATTTCTACAAAATGTCAGCAGAGTAACAGGCATGAAAATTAACACATACTGTTTCTCACCAAACTTTTCCTTTTGATCTCTTTTACTTTGGTCTTATGTAGTGTGCTTTAGTTCTTACTTTGGGGGAAAATATTTGAGTCCATACTGATAAATAACAAAATAGTATAATGACACAATGATACTGGCCTATTAAATTTAGACAGCAACTTTCCTCATTAAATTAACTGAAGGAACTAAATAAACAGTATTTTCATTTAAAAATCAAAATACATTTGACAAAGAGTAAATAAATTCCTAAGCTATTTTGGATAAAATTAAGAATGAGCCTCAATAAAGTCATTACAGGCAGTCAACTGAAAAACAAAACAAAACAAAACATAAAACTGACCCATCTGGTCTATGATACTAATTTAACAAACATAACAAAAACCCCTCCTGCCCTCCCCCCATCCCAGGACATGGTCTAGAAGTACATTTTCCTTTTGAGCTCCTGCTGCCTTTGGCATTTATGGAAAGCATGGCCGGGAAGGTCCCGGGAAGGATACGATCAGTGCCTTGGAAAATCACACAACCTTTCACCAGCTCTCCCATGATGCAACCCACTGACCAGATATCAACTGAAAATAAAATGAAATGATAAAATTATGAAGTGCCATGAACAAAACAAAGGTGAGGAAAAGGAATTCTAAAGCATACTAAACACACAAATATGGAAAAATAAATTGCTAGCTAAGGGTGAGCTCCTTCCACTGTGCGAACAATTGCTGGCCTCTGCTGTGGCCTTCGGCTTCCAGCAATCTAGGCTTTAGGGCCCAAGAGTCCAGCACTAAGAAGCAAACAGACCCCCCACGAGGAGAGGTGCCTAGCCTGGCAGAGCAGTGTGCAGGCAGGTGCCTGCCCCTCCCCCGCCCCACGGCCAGTGCTGGGGTTCTTCCTGTGAAGGATACAGTCTCTTCCTGGGAACAGGACTTTATGGAGGACCATTTCTGCCATGATGCACCCGACAGACCAGATGTCCACTACCAAACACCAGGTGATTAAAACCGGCCCGAGACCCCCCATGCAGCTTTCTCAAACCCCCTCCCAACAAAGACAAACCCGGCTGTCGTCAAGTATGGACGCCAGGCCTGCTGTGCGATCCTCCGCTAAACTGCCGTGCTGGCCGGACCTCATGGGGGCAGGTGTGCTGGTCTGGGCTTCCCTGGGCCCCGAGGGCCAACGGAGGGCTACTGGTGCCTGCTTAGCATTGTGGGAGGGGCCAATGGGGCCACCAGGAAGCCACAGAGCGGTGTCTCTCAGCAGGGATGGGGGGCACTTGTTACCTTCCAGATGACCTGTGCAACCTTTCAGACTCTTAGCAAGTAACTGTGATTGAGTTCTTTTCGAACAATTTCTCGAGAGCTACATTACAAAGGGCTCTGATTCCGTTTAAGTTTTGATGTTAAAAAAAACAGCTTTACACAAAAGACATGTATCGCTCCCTTTGTACCGAGTTCAAAAAGAAGTAAAAATCAGGCTTTGGCACCGGTAACCAGGATAATGGCTCCTTATGGGGGCTGAGACCCTGCGGGGGCCCGAGGAGGTCTTCGGGTATTGCTGGTGTTGTGGGTCTGCACACTTCTCCAAACTAAGCCCGTTATACTTGGAGAGATGGTCAAAAATACCCATTTCAAAAGTGAATGTGTAGAACCCAGTGACTTCTGCCAGTGGAGATACAAGATTAATGACTTCGTGTCTGTGCCCCGCCCCCCACAAGGTGTTTCCTGTGGCTCCGGGGACTGCCTAGTGGTGAGCTACAGCCACGCAGGGGTGCTGCGCGCACTCACCGTTCTCTTTGTAGCCCATGCCTAGAATGACTTCCGGTGCGCGGTAGTAGCGAGTCACCACGTACGGCGTCATCATGAAGTTTGTGCACGCGGTCCGGGCCAGGCCAAAGTCGAGGATCTTGAGCGTGCAGTCTGATTTTACTACGATATTGCTAGGCTTCAAGTCCTAGGGCAGAAACAGTTCAAGTGAGTGCAATGACTCAGAGCCCACTCCACGGACAACCCTGCGCTGCAGGGATTTGTGAGGCTGGGGGCTGCGGAAGTATGGGAGTCCTGGAACACCCAGGGAGGTTAGAACTGAACACAGGAATCTGGGAAAAGCTGATTCTCTCTCAAACTGAAACAACTACAGATCAACTTCAAGAAGTCGGATGGTCGCCCTCATTCCCATGTGGGAAACCTCCACGACATCCCTTTGCTTAAAATTTCCTCGGAGCTCCCACAGAACCCAAATATTCTTCCTCCACACCTGCTCCCCCTTGGTCCCCCAGCTGTGGAAATATAATGCAGGCCACACATGGAATTCACATTTTCTAGGAGCCATCTGAGGAAGGATGAATATAAACACATAAAGTGAATTTTAATAATGTATCTTATTAATGTGAATTTTAATTATTTTTTGTGAAGCAGCACAGAGAAAATATTAACGAGTCAGTTCACATTCTTTTTTTGGCACCGTCTTTGAAATCTACTGCATACTAACAATTATAGCCACACTCTGAGAGCTCGACAGCCCCTATGTGGCTCATGGCCACCATACTGCTCAGCACAGGGCTGGAATTCTCCGGCTCCACAATCTCGGTACCTTCTTCTCTCAGAATAGTTATTCCACGGTCACCAACACCACCCCACTGCACACACCACATGGGAGGAACCCTCATCTCCCCCTGCCAGAGCTAGTTCTGTGACCAGAGACACCGGCTGCACTTTCAGCTGTCACAGCCCATGGGGCCTGATACAGTGGATACAAGAAAATTACTCGCTGTGTGAACACACATGTCACCCTCCCCTCAACCCCACATCCTGGACACATGAATGCAAGTTCTACAGTTTCTTCCCCCACAACCCTGGGCCTTACTTCAGGTGGCCCTCTCGTCCTCAGACCCTTCCTCAGGCTACAGGGATCTGTCTTCTGCCAGGGACGGTAGCCTGCAGGATGGCCCTGGAAACTGTGTCTTCTCAGCTACTCCCATCTATTGTCCTCAAAAGCCATGCCGAGCATGGGAGGACATGGGAGGACTTGGTGTGAGGGGTCAGTCCCAGCACCTGACTAATGCCTTCCAAGGGATGTGCCGAGATGGGTGCACACAGGTGTGCCTCTCAGAAAGTTAAATAACACATCATCTAAAATTATGTTTCATTACTGTTGAATGTTCTCAACTTCCTGGAATCGGTAGAAATATGTAATGTTTGAAAAACGCAATGAAAATCCCTACCAATTCTCATGCAGATACCCTGGCCTCTCATTCTCTCATACGTGTGTCCTGATGTGGGGGAGCTCCCTCAGGCTCAGTAAGCCTCTCACACATATCAGCGGCCCTGCCCTGTGAGGAGACAGTCATGCAGCTAAGGCAAAGAACCTTAGCTAGCTTCTTTTTTGTTTGTTTTTTAAAAACCAAGACTATGGCAAGAATAGGCATGTTAGAATACAGACCGCTAACATGCTCAACTTCGTGAAGAAAAAAAATTTTTTAAATGTCCAAATGACAAGGAACTATTTTTGGTGTTCCATGTGGCCATGAGGAAAAGAATGACAACATCCAGGGCTGGCCAACACATAGCCTTCCTGATGCTGTTGGTTGGGATGTCAATAGGTGCTTTCTTTCGAGGAAGCCGATTTCTTAAAAATTTGAAAATGTCTCCACTTTGTCACCCAGCAGCCCCTGAAATCCACCCCTGCCTTGACCTAAAGTAGGGCCACAGGGGTAAGAGTTAGTAAAGCAGCTCACTGCGGCTAGCTCAGTGACCCCCAGAGTGAGGTAGAAAACATGCCCTTCTCCAGCCTCTTCCACCTGTCAACAAAATTCTCCTCTTGTGCGCATTTGGTTGGAAGAACACCCTTTACTGCCATCTGCTGGAAAAGTATGACAACAAAATGCAAAGCAGCTGACTGTGATGTCCAGGCAGGCCTCTGGACGCCTGCCCATAGGAGGGGCTGGAAAAGGTCTCAGGGCCCCTAAGGGCCCCCCACCCCACTTCCAGGGCACTCTCTCCTTAGGCTCCACATACAACCCGTGGCAGCTTTCCAAAACAAACTGGGCTTAGGGCTTCAGGGTAGTAGAGAAGCGACAGTTCTGCTCCTTCAAAGCTTGAAAACCACCCCAAACAAGGAAAATAAGAAACACACGTTAAGATACAAATGACATGCGAACTTGGGGCTTGACCCACATTCGGGGGAATGGTTATGAGCGTCCCCGAGGCAGACAGCAAGAACAAGAAGAATAAGTGAAACATCTGGAGCCAAAGAAGGGCCACAGCAGAGGAGCAGGGGGCCAAGGGCATCACCCCATAAGGCAGCAGCACTCCCAGTCAATTCTCAGATCAGAACCCACAGACTGAGGTGGTGTCCTAGAAAGGAGGACCCTACACATGGTGACAAGTGTCTGCTGCCTTGATTTCTCTGGTTCTTCCCTATAGGTTCCCACAGCCACTCACCTGGATGACTGAACCCTGGGATAGGAGGCTAAGCAGTCATCTGGAGGACTGTGGGACATAAACTCTAAGTGGACCCTAGAACTTGACAACCCAAAGCACCATGGTTCCAGCTATGTGATGACACAGGCCTGGGCACACTGTGGAAGGACACTGCTGAACATCCCACCTGCACGGGAATGGTTTCTGATCCTCTTTCCCAATCAGCACAGAAGAATGCCTTTGCCCCGTCAGCGGCTTCACGCCCTACTGAGGCCTTGTTCATCTATTCTAGCAGCTCTGCCATGGCCGGCACAGTGGCTGCAACCAGGACTACTAGCTGCTTAAGCCTCGGCAGTTCTCTGGGACCACCACGTTTCCTCTGGTGCGAGACTGGGGACTCAAACTGAATGGAGTGCTCAAACATGGAGTGCTGGCCTTGCATTCCTTGAGTTTTGGTGGTGGCACTAATCTCTTTTATCCCTGCTGGCCCCGGAGATCAAATATTTTTTTAAAAAACATTTTACTTATTTATTTGATAAAGAGGGAGAGAGCACAAGTAGGCAGAGCAGCAGGCAGAGGGAGGGGGGAAGCAGGTTCTCCACTGATCAAGGAGACTGATGTGGGGCTCGATCCCAGGACCCTGGGATCATGACCTGAGCCAAAGGCAGAAGCTTAAGCGACTGAGCCACCCAGGTCCCCTAAACATGTTTTTAACTTATCCTGAGGGGATGGTCTCGTGCTTCCACTTGGCCTTTGCCATCTGACACCTCTCACCTTGCAGGCCAAGGAACCAGTGCAGGGGTCACTCCAACTGCGAAGTGTATCCATTCCAATCATACACTTGCAGGATTGGGGAGGTGACTGCTGGGGGGGGGGGGTCCATGGACCAGGAGCTTACTCTGAGCCACCAGAGTCAGCACCCTCAGATATGAAGGTTTAGGCACCTGCAGGGAAGCCACGGAGACCTGCCACAGTGATGGAGGTGGTGGGTATGGAGAGTGGAGAAGGGAGGGTGGGCGTCTGTTGTGGCCCAGAGAGCAACCGCAGCAACAGGTGCTATGGGCTGTGGCCTCCCTCTTCTTAATCTCCCCTCAGGAAGAGAGGCCCCCGGGGAGCACCATGGAGCTCTTCCTGACCTATGTGGCTCCTGGCCAGTGATGGCATGGGGCAGGAGCCCATTCCTAAGAGACACCAGACTCTGGCAGGTGGCTCGTGGACTTCGCGGTGGGCAGAGCTCTCCAAGAGCTGTAGTGCACCCTGCGGCCTGCCTTCAGTCCCTCCAAGGGCTTAGCCCCAGGCAGCCTTCCACCCGCCTCTCCATGACCTGCAGCCCATTCCCCTGACCTTCTCCCCAGTAGGAGTTTCACAGGTCCAGTCCCCTCCTGGCATGCCATGCTGTCCACAAAAAAACCCCCCACACGCTCTGGGGACAAAGAGTGGCGGAGAGACCAGAAATGATGTGGCTGAGTGCAGTACATTCCAGACTAAGTGAGTGGCCCGAGCACAACAAGAGGACCACAAGGCCCAGGAAACACTCAGGACCTTCCAGATCTCCCCAGCTCCACTCCACGAGAGAGTCCTCGGCTCCTTCTTCACCCTACGAGCCCATAACCTAGAAAAATGGAAATCGAGATCCCAGACTTGGGCCTCAGGCACAAAAGCAACAGATATGCTGGTATAGAGGCATCGGGAGGACCTAGATGAGGGCACAGCCTGAAGACAGGGCTCTGTAGTGGAGGTCCACATCCTGACCCAGTCCCACCCCACACAGCCTGACATCAGGCACCCTGGGCATTCTGAAAGAAGTATTACAGGTTGCCCAGAACTCTATGGCATGGCCTTCCAGACTGAAGGGCCATCAAGTGCCCACCATGATGAATGAAAAAATTTCCGTATCAAGGCATATCATCATACATTTCAGAATGCAAGAAATAAAGAAACATTTTTAGAAGATTTCAGAGAGAAAACCACAACAGGGCACTTGCAAAGGATCGGAATAAGAATGGCATTAGAAAGCTCAAAGGTCACACTACACCGCACTAAAATGCACTAAAACGGGGTCCTGCATTTACAACTCCAAGGGCAACCAGCCAAGCCACCAATCACGTGACAGGCAGGACCTGAATAAAGAGTTTCAGGCATCCGTGGCTGCGAAAAGTTTACCTCCCATGTACCACTTCTGGGGAAGCTGTTGGGAGGATGTGTTCCACCAAAACAAGAGAATAAGCTGAGAAAGGTGGAAAGGGGTCAGGAAGTAGGTTAAGGAAAGCTCCAGGGAAATGCTAGGGCTGGGGCCGGGATAAACCCTCCCACATCAGGTACGGGGGCAACCAGTCTGGCCAGGAGCAGCGCTGAGGCTCTAAGAGCCAGATCCCACTGGCGCTGAACCAGTGTGTCACCTGGAGACACTGAGAGGAAACCAGAAGCCTGGTAGAAGGTTTCTTTCGCATTAAATTAGCAAGGAGAGCAGAACAAACTACTCCCTCCTTGAAAAACAAAACAACAAAGACCACAATGCAAACAAATAAATGACAAAGTGTCAGTTAACTCCAGAGGCAAAAAGTTGAAAGGAAAAGAAATTCTACCACCATGTGAACAGAAGGCTGGGGGGGGGGGGGGG